>JAIZAY010000184.1:0-86561 GCA_029531755.1 Holothuria leucospilota
GTCCAATACTTCCCATAAAGTATAGTACCCAACATCCTTAGTTGTATTGTGTTGTAAGCGGCTTTACAATGGAAAGGTTCGATCTTAGAATGAAACTACAACCCCTTTCCGTTCCCCCATCCCCATAGGTATGGACGGTATGCAATGGTTAGATGGATTTCTTATCTAACTATTATTTTTATGTTGACAAACAATTCTTTTGTTTTGTTTGACAGTTAGGATATCATAAAACACATGCAGCAGTTACACCTATATTTGATCAAGAGATACCGGAATTATGAAAGTACACAATTTAATCACATCACTTGAAGTAAAAGCAGGAAACCGTGATGTCGGTAACTTGTTAGACTTCATTTTAATTTAGTTTCATTGGTTCCATAGGCGTACAAAGTGGTGGCGGTGGAGTTGGAAGCTAGGAATTGTCTCCCCCTCGTGCCACCCCCCCCCCCTCCCCGTGCAGAAAATTGGTTATTCGTGTGCAGTTAGTTGCTATTTGTTCAATAAGTTTCGGGGAAAAATCTCAGCACTTCCAACCGGGAGTTTACCTATGTACAGTTGTTTAAGACAATTTTATATATCCTATCCTGTCTGAATCGGTTGTTTTGTTCAAGACACGCAACTAGGGGACACACGTGATTACGGCGTGTTGATACATCAAGTTTAGAGATACGACTTCAGCCGAATCAATTAAAAAACATGTGCAATTAAGCCGTCTCCTTGACAATATAAATGAAGTTTCTTTACAAATACCGTCTGCGAAGGCCCCAGCATTTATCATACAATGGTTGAGTTGTTTTAAGGTATATGACATACACCTACTTTTTCATGTAAGGAAAACATTCTCTCTGTAACGTATGTTATCTGCCATTGTGACCCTTTGTTTTTTCTTTTATTCTCCTTCAGCAAATAAACAGCTTTTTCTAAAAGAACTGAAAGCCAGGTACAAGCAACTCTATGACGCTGTTCAACCTATTCCTTACATACGAGATAGACTTTATTGTGTGGATAGGGTATTTGTAGAGGGCGGCATTGAATATTTGGCAGAATCATGGTTGCTTTTAGGTTCCTACCACCTTGTGTTTCGCGAAGCGCGTATACAATCAAACAGGAGAGTCTTGATTGGTGAGCCAGGATACGGAAAGTCAACCATCACGCTTCAATACGCATATGACTGGTGTAACAGTGTACAGGAATCGTACCTGAAAAATGTGGAAGTACTTATTCTACTTCGATTGAGACAATTAGGAGGAGTAACGTCAATATACACCGCGATTAAACGGTTCATACTATCATCGCGATCACAACTGACTGAACATGACATTGAAAGTATAATACACAGCAGTAAATCTGTACTTGTGATACTAGACGGATTTGACGAGTACCCGGATGAAGATACATTACCCCTGTCTGATGTTATGAAAATGATAATGACCCCAGTATTTCATCAGTTTGATGTATTTCTCACTGCTAGGTATTTACCTAAACAATACGCCCCAGAAACAAAACGGTTAAAACTAATTGGATTTAACGACCGAGCGCGAGATGAGTACATTCGAAAGGCTGTAGTAGGTGATAATACAGTTGCCGCCAATCGGATAAAACAACGTCTACAGGAGAACCCCATCCTGGGAGATCTCTGTCAGGTTCCTTTGTTTTTTGTTATGTTCGCTCACATGAGTCATGAAAACAAAGACTTCCAGACATTTAAGACAGTCACGAGTTTCTGTCAGTACATGATAAAGTGTTTCCACAGTCACATGAGAAACAAGATGGACGACACTAATGTACAGAGATATCACATGTTTGAAAAGGAGCATATTGAACTTGATAATGTCGCTTTTGAGGGACTTAGAATGCAGAATCAGCAAATCGTTTGGAAGAAACATAAACTGATAGAGAGACTTGGACAGGACTTTTATGATCAGTACATACGTATTGGTATATTAGTGGAAGAAGAGGTTATTGATGATATCTATCCATCTGACAGTGCTTCCACTGATAGATATCAAAGAGAAGTAAGGTTTTATCATAAAGTTTTCTGTGAATGGTATGCGGCACATTACGTGGCAAAGTGTTCAATCGCACTGAACGATTATAAGAAATTAAAGGATGTCCTGCATTACATGGACCCCTTGGATCTGCAGTATTGTTATCGCTTCGCCTGCGGTCTGGATCCAAATGCTGCTAGGACAATTATTGAATGTGTGAAACAACATAAAGGAGGCGACAGGTTTGCAATACTATGTATCCTGGAACGAGGTGGTAGGGTAGAAGATATCCTAGACACCGTAAAGAACCTGTGTAGAAATGAAATTCGATTGGACAAGGGAGGGAGTGCATTGCTGCATAGATCTACAATTCAACTTTTAGAAATTGCTTCAAGCTACAACGTAAGTGGAATCCTATTAAATTTGATCTATAACAAAACACGAAAATTAATGAATGCAGTATTTGATATAAAACTCTTCGAAGTCACAACCCGTAACAGTGGGATGCAACTTCTAAAATTTCCACAGTACCCACAAAATAGTCTCCGCCAAAACAATATAGCCTGAAACCGTGCTATTTGCAAAAACAAAGTATGTCATTTAGGCTTGAGGAATACACTCTGAAGTTCACTAAGGGTTTTTCGAACAACCCCAAGTGTACAAAAATGGAATAAGCAAATAAAAATTTAGAGGGCATTGTCCCAGATATATCAATAGACCGAGTTTCTGATGTGCCTGAGTGTGTCTTCTTCATGCTCAAGTATTTGTGTTAGACGCTGCACGTGTATTATACATTTTCTCCTAAAGTGTTAACAATTTATTTTATTAATGAACAGAATTAGTAATTAGTGGTTTCAAACATTACAGCCCTCCCTTCAACGATTTCTCTCAGCCATGGATCAGGGTTATTCATTAAACGCGGTAACATTGCAGCTCTCTCCATAGGCCGCGATTTATTTAAGCTGGGTATTTAGTTATATTATTGGAAGGCCAGCAAGCCACGCAAACAAGGTAATGAAGGGGGTTCCTGGGGCGAAATGTTTTTTCAGGGAGGAGAGAGGCGTACACAAAGAGCATAAAGGCAATCATAATTTTCAATTTTCTTGGGGGAGAAAATTTTTTTAAGGTGGCGCCGCCCCTCCCCCATCCCTTAGGCTTCCTTGTTTTTACAATAGTTTTACCGTATCTTTGGTTCTGTTGTATTGTTTTAATATTGTCTTGCGAGGGCGCCAGGCCTCAAGTGTGATTTAAGTCCGACGAAGGTGCCATCAAAGAGGTTGGGAGGGGGAAAGGCAATAGTGCTGTGATGATGTCATGGAGGTCTCAAAATACCCCCTCCCCCTCCTGCTCCCATCTTTATTTAGCAATACTTATTTATAATAAAGTGACTAGGAATAAAACACCAAAGTTTAAGATGATAATTTTATTCCACCAGGTACTTGCGACTCTTAGCCTCATTCAATCGCAAACACAAAGAAATGGTGAAAGATGATACTCAAGTTCTCTCTTATAAACAAGCAGAAAAACGTGAACTACACACGGTACTAAGTTTACACCAAAGATTAGATTAATATGAATTAGTAACAACAAGCGATGTTTTGTAGTATCAACATGAATAGGGAACCATACTGTACAACATAGGGCTACAACACACAGCAGTATACACGCTCCCGTCTAGAGACGGGTCTTAAATGCGAACTGAGATCCATCTGGATTAGCTTTCTGTCAAGCAGAATGTAGTAATCAATGAATTAAGTGTTCGGGAATTTCAGATACTTGCCAGACCACTGGACAGAATGTTTTAGGCCAAACCCACATACATTCTAGAAAATACCGATCATTTCGTTCAAGATGTAATATGCTGTCTTGGTTGATTCATATTTTGCATTTAAACACTCTTTTGTGTCTAGATTATTTTACTATGTTGGAATCACTCCATTGTCTCAATCAGGTTTAGAGAAGACTTGAAAAAGTATAATATTTAGAGACAAGCATAAAGTCGGAACTTTACTATTTGACCGGAGATGCCTTACTGGGATGGAGGCATAACCAGGATGCGAGGCATTCACACTCGCTAATCTTAAACCGAAGGGGAAAAAATTCCAAAATACCTGTGCTGAAAGAGTTTGCACCTCAGATGTATATTATCTCCAGAATGAAAGACGATTGCCTTATCCACCATGCAAGCCACAGAAGCTGCACAATTACGATATTGTTTAATATATAAACTCTGTAGAGCATCGTGCGTACCGGTGAATCAGTATAGTAATGGTAACAAATGTAATGCAGTTTTGCATCTGGAGGGTTACTATAATTCTCTTTAACCATGACAAGTGCTCACTCAAAGGTAGTAGGCCTGCTTCCATGCTTTAACTGGGAATCGTTCAGCAATAGCCGTTTGGTGGTCACAAACGACACAGTGTGGAGGCTCCGACAGCATAATGGATGGCATGGATGTAGGCTAAGGTGCTATTGAGGCTTTTCTTCTTCTGAAAAAAAAATATTCCTGTGTGGTAGCAGAGAAAGCAGGATACACGAACCTGCTCTGGGCCGTACCGTATCACAGTCATGGTATAAGCGACGCGGATCCAAGAGGGGGGGGGGCTTTCCCGGCGTCAGCCCCCTTCTTTTTCGCTACATCAACAATATCAAATAGGCGAACATTAGCATAATGCTAATCTAGGAGAATATTCAATGGGGCTTTCAGCCCCCCCCCCCCTTTTCGAAATGTCTGGATCCGCATCTGATAAGATACTGTTTGAAGCAAGCCGTTGAGCTCTCACACTTTGCATCGTTCAGACCTTCATTATGCATCATGGGTGCAAGCATGTTTTTAAAATTCCCACGATCATGTCTAAAAGTTCCAAGATTTTCCAAGGTAGACTAAAGCGTACCCAAACTACGTGCATTGGAACTATGTAAACAGCATCATGTAGCAATAAAAGAGAAGAAATTTCATCCAAGTTTAAAGAGGGTCATTAAACTCCGTCTATATGACAATTACCTGTTAACTTATGATGTAATCAAGAAGGTCCTACAAGGGCAAAATGTTTGAAATTGGCTTATATGTCGGAGATATTCTGTCTAAATTCACTGTAAATTATCCACATTTCCAAGTTAACTACTCTAATTCTCGTTTATCAAGTCAATCCGTAGTCACCAACATCTTGGGAAATTTCCCAAGTGCTACTATCACTGATATGAATATGTAATTACCGTTACGAATACATTAACTTGCAGCTTAGGAATTATTAGTTTTGTACGGAATACTCTTAACCAAAACGGTATTTTGTGATTACTGTGATTTCATTTTAACAATTAACTTATATATATTGGTGTTCACTGGATCCTCTGAAACCAGTTGCTTGATATCATCATTGCTTAGTTCTCAATCTAAAATGGTACTGTTGGGCAGGGACGTAGCTAGGATGACATTTTTAGGGGGTCTAGGTATCAAATGGGGGGGGGGGGCACGGCATTGATCGCCGTTCTTAATTCTTGCACATTTATTAGGACACACACAATTTCTGGGGCCTAGCAAACATCTGGGGCCCAGCACCCCCCACCCAGCTACGCGCCTGCTGATGGTAGTGAGTGAACAATTTCTTTACAGCAGTAGTCTGAAAAAACGACAGAGAGGCCTGGAAGCGTCAAATTAGGCTCAAGCCAGTCGCTCAGGAGCAAGAAAAGCATAAAATGTTTTTCTTCAAATTATTTACAATTTTATTTTCGTCACTTAACTTGCATAGAAGTTGATTTAAAAAAATTACAATATTGTGCACGAAGTACAGGATAGAACAAGGCAAGAGAAATGTCACCATATGAGACTTAATAACTGTGGCAAGTCTTAAACACGACAGCTATACTTCACTATTCGCTCGTGATAAAAAAAGATTGGTTTGGTCAGGGAGCTGCCATTGACTATGGCAGCTCCCTGGTTTGGTTTTCTTCGAGTGTATTACACCCATTCTGTGGCAACAGTTAACTTCACTACCTGTATAGTTGCCACAGCAAAACCCTTACTGCAAATTACGTAATTATCATCCACGTTGATGAGAAGGTACATAATTAGGATTGGATGAGAAGTTAGGATTATGGAATTTGCAGAGTTAGAGGCAAATTGCATGGCATAAGCGGTAACCCTGAAGATATTGAGAAATACACAAATCTCACATATATCTTCCTATTTCCCTTTAACCTTAAAAAATATTTTTTCATGATATGTCAGAACATAAATATTGCGTATTCAAGGTAAACCAAGGAGACACTCTGCATGCATTTCATATTTCAGTGTGAAACATACTGGCCGGCACGTGATTTTCAACAGCCATTCTGAAGTAGGACACCACGGTACACTTACCCAAATTGAAGGTGGCTGAATTTTTTCTTCAAAAATTGATTACAAAATAAATGCTTTTTATGAAGTTCAACATTGATCTTTTGTAATGTAAATCTTTGTCACTTATATATAGCCAACTGTTTCCTAGAGGAATTGTTGGAAGTGACGGCGAAGCTATGATATTGAAAGATAAAGTATTTTAAAGGAAACTCGTGCTACTGCTTTAAACAAACTTTAAAATAACATTGCCACCAAGTAAGTACCGAAGTTAACCACGTGTGCATATAAAACGAGGGTTTAGATGTGTGATTCTACTTTATTACTATATGTGCATAGGCTGCACTCGTGTTTGCTAAGACTACCCCTGAACAACTTTAAAAGAACTGTACTTTGTACAATATTATTTGGCTGGGTAAAACCCTTTCTGTTGAAGTAACAATGTAGATATCGGCACAGATAAGAAAACTACAGATGCATTGCCCTTAAATGCAAGATATAACGTTCCATAGTTAAATTTAAGTCAATTTTACTATCAGAATTCCCTATCTATGTCTCCTTTAAAAATAGTCAAATATAAAATGGCCCGTGGCCGGTGGAGGATAAAGGAAGCACCCACCTTAAAAGCCCACTCTCAACAAAAATCACGTTGAACATTACTATCGTCTCAACATGTCATAAAATGTTGAGAAAAATACTTCTTAACCAACCGGCCTCCTTCCTCTTTCCGTTCACGCTATCTCGTCTCCTTTGAAACCTTGCGAGTTTCTTTGTTTGCTTGTTTTTCTTATATTTACCTTCCCTCTTCCATTTATCCTATCTTATTTAAATGTTAAACCTTTCATGTATCACCGCCTTACATAATTCACACAGGATGGTGAAAATAAGCATCCATCAAAAGCAGTCAGGGTTACCCTGCCGAGGGGGAAAGTGCTTACATTTGGTTTCTTCTTGTCACTTATCCCTCGACGTCATTGAGCAAACAGCAGAGAAACTCACTCAAAAAAAAAAAAAAAAAAACCGCTAAGATACGAACGCTTACTTTTATGAATATCCATAAGTTGTGAATTTGAAGCCAATGAATGGATGGAAAAGAAGCTTTTGTTAAACCGAAATAGCGTAACTCTTTCCTTGAATCCCATTCTTACGCGTGAAAGAAAGATAACATTTATTTCATGCCTTACTGAAATCTGAACGTCCCCTGATCATCGTGGATGAACATTGAAAATGTTCCAAGTGAGTATGCTATAGGCGAGCTTGACTTCACTTTTCACTTCTACTTTGGACAATCTCAGTGAAATCGTGGTTGAACTCTTCCAGAGACCAACGACGATAGCGACGATTCCTAGTGAGTAGGCATATTTAGACTCAAGTTTAGGATTCCTTTGGGAGTCAACGTTTGGCTTTTGCCCTTCGGCTCTTCCCCAGAGAGACGAGGGGACTTTCGAAAAAGTAAATTAAGTTTGTCTGAGGGTCGAGAGGTTGGTCAGTCATGTTTGTTGTCCTTTCGGGGACTTAGCTCCTTGGGGGAGCAGAATTCCTTTGGAAGTAATGTTTACACTGTAAAAGAGACGTCTTCATTTTTCTGACACTTTATGGTGTATATGAATTAGAAAACGAACAACAAAATTGATAAGCACAGTAAATGACTGAACGAATATTGACACATTATAAAGATAATGACGTCAATTAAAGGGCACTCCGCAAACACGTTTATATGTTTTATATATATGTGTTAATTTTTCTTTATTAAAAACAACTTGATGTTTACAGCAATCATTAATAAACGCATAAACGTGTTTACGAGATGGCGTAAAGTGGCGCCAATGTGTTAAAGTTGGCGTTTTAGAATTTAATTTGCTTATGTATTTTATTGTTTTTTCGGTTACATAAACGCCAAGACGCGTTTATTATCTCTTACAAAAAAGTGTTAATCATTTTTTACAGTGTAGTTTCGTCGCTTGGCTCTTCGCCAGAGAGTCGAGGGGGCTTTAGGAAAAGTATAGACTCATATTAAGTTTGTTGTCTTTTCGGGGACGTAGCTCCTTTGGGGAGAAAAACTCCTTCGAGAGTAACAATGGTTTCTTTTCACCCTTCAGCTCATCGCCAGAGAGTAGAGAAGAGAAGACTTTGGAAAGAGTACCGTAGTTTTTTCGCTTCTCTGCCTTTTGGCTACGGTTTTCTAACTTGTTTTTCATATCCTTCTGCAGCCCGTAGATAAAAAAAGGAAAAAAAAAAAAAAAAACAGATATCTGTTCTTTTCAGCCAGTCTAGACAGACGCATGATATAGAGGTCTGAAGGTCATTGACAAGAGGTTGATCACGTTTACCGGTAAGTCTTGTTGTCTCTCGTCAAAGTAGCTCCTTTGGGGAGCACAACTCTTAAGGGAGTAACGGTTTGATTTCACCCTTTAGTTTTTCGCCAGAAAGTCGATGATGGGACTTTTAAAAACTTAGACTCGAAGCAGCCCATCTTCTCTGTGAGTGGAAATTAGTGCAATATGATCCTTAACGTCAAGGGATAAGTCAAAACACCAAATGTAAACACGCTTGAAACAACCACTTTTGTCCCAACAACGAATTATGTCACACCAACCACTTTTATCACAACTATCGCCCACTGACTTTTGCACAAAAGAGGTCACGAATTTAGTCACAGTTGCCAGTTTTTGTTTACAGTTCACCACTTTTGTCACAATGTTAATTCCTATAAACACGGGAATTTAAAGAAAAACGTGTACATTCATCTCAGATGAGTAGTGGCATTTCCAGAAATCGGAAGATATTTTGGGGGCAAAGGCGGGATACAGCATGGCAGTGGCGTATTTAGGGGGCCACTGGGCCATGGTTTCCCCTCGCTGGTGCGGATATTTTCTTAGTTCCTAAAAATACGTAAATTTTTTTAACACAAATTTTACTTCAAAAGGTAGCGTATGTGGTACCAGATTGCATTTTTCAAACGGGGGAGCCCCTTAGACCCTCCCCAAGACCGGGACCCCCGGGCCGGTGATAACATAACATACTGCATGCCCCCGAGAGAGACTCCTGGCCACGCCACTGCAGCATGGGGACTCTACCACCAATTGAATGTTTTACCACATGTATCCCAGGCAACAATGCTTGTTTGGGCCAGTTATGGCCCAAATTGGGCTCCCGGTTGGGGCCAAATTGGGTAACCCAATTTGGACCCGACTTAATCTGTCACTGGGCGACTCTCTGGCCCAGATTGGGCTTTCCTGATTGGGCTGGAATTGGGTACTTATTGGGGCTTAAGGTGGCTGTTCTATAAGTTTCAAGGGTTCATTCGGGTCCCACTTGGGCCCAGTTCTGGCTGTTCTTGGGCTCGCTTCTGGTTCCAGTTGGGCTGAGTAATATATGAGATTCTTCATTTGTGGGCAAAGTTGGGTTGCTGTTGGGCCATTCGATGAATTAGTTGGGCAGTGGTATGGTAATATAGCTAATTTCGCATGCAGATAACCTAAATTAAAAGACCATTTGCTGTAGGTTAGGTGTCAAAGAGCTAGACAGTTGTTAAAGGTTTTTCTGCTTTCCCTTGCTGTATTTCATTAACTAAATACCATTTGGCAGATAGCATGTGAAAAATAGAACCAATAAAAATAACTCTTTATATCATAAAAGTGTTTCATAACAATTAAGACAATAAGAGGAAAGGTAAATACAAAACACTAAAATAGTTCAAGTACTGTTAAGTTACAGGCAGTTTTTACACTAGCACCAAAAATCTGAGGGTGATCCCCCCCACCCCCTTGCTTAATTTTTGGAGGGGATTTTAGAAATACAAGGGGGACAGTTAAAATGTTGTTTACAAACCTGTACGTCCTTTCATACACACACACAATACAGTACTTCACCCACTTTCTCCACCCTGGCTACACATTTACAGTATAGACAAAAGATCAGTATTCATCCATTTAAACTTGTTCTACTCTCTATAGTGGTTTTGAATAAAATTTTACAGAAAAGTCAATGCTGCATGAGGTACAGTATCTCTTAATATCATACAAATTAGTCAAGGCATGTAAAAACATTTAGGGATGGAATACTGCTGCTTGAAAAGAGTAGCACAAAGATATTTTTCTAAACTACAGTACTATTTCTTCACACTCAGATCAAACCGCCATTTACACCAGCCCCAACTGGGCATAAGACATGAGGAGCCCTTCAGGGCTGGGAGAAAATAGACATGACTTTTGGGGAAAAGATTGGACTGATTGTTTTGTTTTGTAATAGTGTGAGTGAATGATCTCATTCAGTTGAATGGTTTTGACAGGCTTCATTTATGAATTCATTCTACTGTACCATGCAACCTAAATGGTACTCTAAAAGTAGGGTGGAGTGGTAACTTAAAATTTGACTTTTGATATGTTAAAGAGGGAATTAGTCATCCTGGTAAAACTTCTGGTTAATTCTTTCATGACCCTCTCAAGATATTAGCAGATGAAGTTACCACATTTTCTTGTCAATGCGATGAACTTGAAGCAAGCAGTGGCTTGTTCCATGTTTACTGTACAACACTGAAGTCTTCACTTCTTTTAAAAACTTTTCAATCCAATTTTCTGGTCCATAGTCACATACCTTTGTAATGTAAACAACAAGCATGGGAATTTATTAACTTACTGCATGCAATCTCTCTGGTTAGTCTCACATAATCTCCATCTATTTCAAGGTAAAAAAAAAATCAGTGTTGTAACGAGTCATGTCTCGAGTCGCCAATTTTCAGAAGGGAAATGACTCGAGCAATTATATCAGAATTTTCTTAATAGAAATAATACAGTGACTCGAGACTCTGACTCGACTCGAGACACATTAAAAGAAGTAAATGACTTGACTCAATTGCAAAATTGAGTGACTTGTTACAACACTGAAAAAAATACAATGAAAAATTGCTCATCCATTAAAGGATAAGGATGGCTGTTGTTTGCTTCAAGTTCACTTTGGGAAACAAATAACGTATATATAGTAACCCCATTGATTAGAACAACACATATTGTACTGTGGAATTCGGTGGAATTAAAGGAAAATTTGACCACAATTCTTAGAGTCAGCACATCTTACAGCATTTTAAAAATCAAAGCTAAATTTGCCATGAAACCCTTCTTTTAATGGCTCTATTAGCCTTAAAGAAACTAGAATGGTACTAACTAATGAAAGCTGTGGTCATTCGTAAATAAGTGACAAACAGAGTCTGAAGACTAAACGTTGGAAAGCTTAACTGTATCTTGATTTCACAAATGATACCATGAAAAGAAAAACAGTATGTAGTTGCTTGCATAGTCAATGAACATTAACAAAAACATAAAATTGCTGAACTTGCTGAGCACCTCAGGATGGCTACTTGTCAGTCAGGTACTATCAACACTTAACAGTATCTGACACTATACATGTTCCAAATGAAATCCACAACAATCATCAGTGGTCACTGAGAGAAAATTGGCACTTTAAGTTTTAACTCTCCAAAGGATTTCAATTTGTCATCCTGACTTCCTTTGGGTATTGTAAATATTTCAGTCTTTGATCTTCAGGGCTATTATGGTCCGCTTCCTGCCAGCCTTGTTCACTTGTAAAACGTACATTAGACTGTGTAGCACTGTCTACCAAAGTGCAGTATTTTCTGTAAAAGCAAAATTTATCAATTGATGTATTTGTGCAAGTAATTATTACATCAAGTACAAGCTACACACATGCATGCCGCCTGAAAATGAAGAACTCTACAGTACTCAATCTGTCAATATACAATACCTGTCAACAGTACCAGCCTCACGAAATTGTATGACCCGATTCGGCCCCGACATCCAAGGCCTAATTCGGGGCCGAATTGTGCCCAATGTCGTGCTCAATGTCAGGGCTTAATTCAGAGGCCAAATATTTAAATGAGCACAACATTTCGGTAAGACATTCAGCCACGACAGGGCCCAACATTGAAGCCCGACATTGGGGCACAACACTGGGGCACAACATTGGGGCCCTTGGGCACTACATTGGGGCACAACATCTTGGGTCCGACAAGAGCACAACACCAGAGCATGACTTAGGCACAACATTAATGTCAGGGCTGAATCTAGAGGCTAAATATTTGAATGAGCACAACATTTTGACACAACATTCAGCCATGACAGGGCCTGACATCGAGTGCCAATATTGGGGCATGACAATTTTGGGCACAACATTTTGGGCTCGACAAGAGCACAACACCAGAGCACGACTTGGGCACAGCATAAAGTCAAGGCTAAATCTAAAAGCTACTGTACATATTTAAGTGAGTACGACCCTGCCCTGACATCATAGGAAAACAGGCCTGACTCTTGGGCCGACGATGAGGCTGATTCTGACAAATCCATGTGGAGTTAAAGTGAGGCTGATTCTGATATTTTAAGGCTGACAATGAGGCCAATTCTGAATTTGAGGCTGACTCAGGTCCTAAACAGTTAGGGAGGTTGTGGAGCTGAAAATGAGGCCAATTCTAAAGTTGAGGCTGACTCGGGTCATAAACAGAGAAGGAGATTGTAGAGTCAACAAGGGGGCTGATCCAGAAGTTGAGGCTGACTCAGGTCCTAAACAGTGAGGGAGATTATGGAGCCAACGAGGAGGCTGATTCTAAAGTTGAGGCCAACTCACCTCCTAAGCAGTGAGGGAGGTTGTGGGTCTGACGATGAGGCTGATCCTGATGTTGAGGCCAACTTAGGTTCTAAACAGTGAGGGAGAGCATGGAGCTGACAATGAGGCTGATTCTGACATGGCTGACAAAGACTGATGGTGATGACAAGTTAGATGATGGAGATGACATTGTGACCGATCCCGAGGTTGAGGAAGCTTAGGATGCAAACTGTGAAAAAAAAAAGAAGTCGGATACAGCACCCATCAACTGGTGTAATGAATCTTTAACATGTTCGGTTGGAGTTTTCAAATGAGAAACTTAAGCTTTAACAGCTTTAATATTCAAAAGATATGTTAAAAACATGTAACATGCTTACCCAATAGGTGGAACCAAAGCTAGGGTACAGTATTTACTCACTGCATGTCCTTAATTTACTTTTCTTCCATTTGGTACCATGGCCATACACAGGAAGTTTTTAGTGGGAGCTAGGTAAAATCAGGCGAATTCAGGTTGAGATAGCAAAATTGCCCACCCATGCAAAGACACCATGGGAGTGTGAAGTGCTCCCTTCAGTGGTGTGAGGTCCAGAGGACTGCCTCAAGACCTCTGCAAGGGTCCAAGGGTAATGCCTGGCCTTCTTTCAGGGGGCCAAGCTCCCAGAAACTATGGGGTATTCACTAAATTGTGGGAATTAGAGAATGGCCCATTTTAAGCTTCCTCAAATGACATTGGAGTGGAACTAAACACTGACTAAAACAGTTACAATTTGATATTTTTTCAGTGATATTAAGCCTTATTCCAGCTGACCAAGAGATAGCCAGTACTGATGATGTGGAGGGCTTGCAAGGAGGAAGGAAAGCTGGATTATGGTAGGGTTCCCGGGGCTTACCAACAATGACTGTTCCCAAATTACATTACAGGATATAAGAATGACGGGAAAACTTAAACTAGCCTGATCTAGAATGTGTGCACATGAATAAGCCGGGGACCACGGAGACGGGGGGGGGGGGGGGCTACGGGGGCTTTGGCCCCAGCGCTTTTTCTTCCTTGGGCATTTTGGACCCCCATAAAAGGCTTTAATTTTTTGTTCAACATATTGGACCGCCTAGATGAGACCCCCCACCCCACCCCCACCCCACCCCCACCCCCACTTCAAAATGGTTCCCCGGTCTCTGTTAGCTCGTAGAAAAGATTTCTTTTTTAGACATTCATAGCTATGTTGCAGTTGTTAATAGAGAAAATAAGAAATATATCCTGAAGGTGGGGGTTCCCCCTTTGCCTACCACCCTCCTCCTATGAACCTATCCCATGTATATTACCAGAAATGGCACTTTCTGTGCCTTGTATGATGAAGATTTTTCGCATCTAAACAATATGTATTTTAAGATATTCAGAATTAATGTGATTAGCCCCCCCCCCCCCCCCCCCACACACACACACCTCACTTCAAAACTGGCCCTGCGGTCCCCGCAAGCACGTAGAAAAGATTTCTTTTTTAGACATTTATAGTGAAATTACAGTTGTTAATAGAGAAAATAAGAAAAATATCCTGAAGGTGTTGGTTCCCCTTTGCCCACCACCCCCTCCCCCCTTCTTTGCTATATGTACCTGCCCCATGTATATTACCAGGAATGGCACTTTCTGTGCCATGTATGAAGATTTTTGCATCTAAGCAATATGTATATTTTAAGATATTCAGAATTAACACACATCCATGGGATAAAAATTTATGGCTTTGAAAATTCGAGGGGTGGGCAGCTGCTCCTGCTACTCATACCCACCACCTCTTATTGCATAGGGCTATATTTGGTACAGGATGTTTGCCAGCCACTAATTTGATTTGGGTTAAACGATTCCGGTATAATATTGAACAGCCAGTTGCATACCCTTGAATCAACACAAATGAAAACAGAATCTCCCAACTACTTCAGTATTTACTACATGAAGATATTACTTGACACAATATCATGGAACTACTAAACCACTTTAATATAGTACATATAGTAGTACTGCAGCACCACTTGAAATTAAGGTCAGCTACTGTGGTGCAGTTTATGCTTCAGTACTATACAGTACATTATAAAAGGCTACAGTGGCCTATTCCAGTTCAAGACCTCATTCTACTAGCCCTTGTAACTTTCTTTTACCAAGAAATGAAAGTTAAAGAATTGGTAGACCTTTGCTGATTTTTGTTTTGGAATATTTTCAAAATGAATTTTAATCACATTACAAATATAGTAGACAAATGACCAAATAACTCACCACAAAAGTTCCAAGTTGCAGCTGGTCCCATGCACAGTGTTTGCAGGCTGAGTGTTGTCTGTGCAGTTTCAGTTTAAAATTGGCTGTTTCAGCTTTTACCTTGCTAGGACAGGCTAAAGAACCAATCAAAGTGCATCTTTATCATCACGCAATACACAACGGCCAGTAAAGGGGGCAAAGGTCAGTACAATTTGCCTTTGTTTCCATGGTTATAGGCAAAGAGGCGGTAGTTCAAGCTGAAACAGCCCACAGTACTTCATGCTGCCTAATATGTTAAGCTGAAATACTGTGGGCATTTACCTGAGTGTAAGGTAAGCTGACAGTACTGTAAGATTAGTAGTGTTAACTACACGAGAAAGCAGGTAAGGCCTACATTCTGCAAGTTTTGAGCTCTTCACAGTACAGATCAGTGACTTTCCTTGACATTCAGGGTGATCTTTTTTTTACTAAACTGAAAAGGGTTCGAGTTAAGATGTATGTTTGAGGAATTCAGTGATGAGGTGAGCCCACAAATTAAAGTAGGAACGTGTGTGAGGGAAACAAAGATGTGAAATGGGGGGGGGGGGGTAATATTGGCTAATCATGAAAGTAGAGCAATAAAATTTCTGAATCCACACATCACTGTGATCACAAATGACATACAAAGTTTGCTCCAAAAAGTTCAAGTCTCATTTCATGCATATGATTTTCAAACATACGGGTTTGTTTGCAAACTTACAGTATACTATTCTGTTAAGTAGTCCAAATATTGCATTGCAGTACGTATACACTATACAGCACTAAACAGTTCAACAAACTTGTCTCAATTACAAAGAACAAGATGTCTAAATCCATTCTACCTCAGCTGTAAGCTGAAATCACATTTAGACGATTTTAGTAATAGAATGAAGCCAATGTGAAGCTTTATCCATGCATTTTCAAATGAAATGAGAGGAGACTGAGTCTGGATGTTAGTGCTTGCTTAATGTCAGCTGTGTCATAATTGACACAAAATTAGACTTGGATTAGAAAATACCACGTTGATACCTGGACCAGCAAGAGAGTTTAAGGGAATAAGTAAAAGCCCCAAACTAATACTTTGACAGAGGAATTACTGTTACAGATATACATGTAGCCTTATCTCTATTATAAAATATTGAACTATCATTCATAATGTTTCAAAACATAAACTTGGCATTCTCACAGAAAGAAAGGATTTGATTTGCATAAACTACAAGTTCAGTTAAAAATTTCTTGTTATACGGTATGATTTAAATGACTCATACATTAGGATACTGGGGTATACTTATTCAGTTGGAAGTGACTGCATTTCCCCTTTAAAGCTTAAATTTGTGTCAAATGTCAGCGTATATAAAAGGGTATGTCTTAAAGTATTGTGCCCATGTTATGGCATAAAAACATCTAAGTTGAAATGTAATGCACATGTAAGGTATAAAAAGTTAAAGTGTGAAAGTAATGCCCGGGTTTGAAAACGTTTAAGTTTGAATGCTGTGCCCATGTCAGGGTGTGAAAATATTTAAGTCTGAATGTTGTGCCCATGTCGGGGCATGAAAAACTTAAAGTCTCAATGTTGTGCCCATGTCAGAGTACGAAAAACTTTAAGTCTGAATGTTGTGCCCATATCAGGGTATGAAAAACTTAAAGTCTGAATGGTGTGCCTATGTCAGGGTATGAAAAACTTTAAGTCTGAATGTTGTGCCCATATCAGGGTATGAAAAACTTAAAGTCTGAATGTTGTGCCCATGTCAGGGTATGAAAAACTTTAGTCAGAATGTCGTGCCCATGTCAGGGTATGAAAAACTTTAAGTCTGAATGTTGTGCCCATGTCAGGGTATGAAAAACTTTAAGTCAGAATGTCGTGCCCATGTCAGGGTCTTGGAAAGTTCAAGCTGAAATGTTGTGCCCATGTCAGCCTTTAGAAAAAATTGAAGTTGCAAAGTTGTGTCTTGATAGGCATGACATTCTTGTCATGCCCAGTGTTGTCCTCAGTGTTGTGCCCAACTTTTTGTGTCGGACCATACATTGGAAAAGTTAGCCCCACGATTTCAAATTTCAGGGCTGAAAATCAGTGTCAGTGTCAATGTCGGGCCCGAATCACTTCAATGTTTAAGTTTTTTCTGCTTAATCAACTGAAAGTTGCACTGCTTTGTACTGTAGAGTGTTAAAGTTTTAAGTTTAATGATAATATTTAAAAGCTTCAACACATGTCCAAATTTAATGCATGTCTCTGAACCTTTTCCCTCAAGACATAAAGTTCGGAGTGAACACTTACTATACACCCAGCACTAAAACATTATTTTAAATTTTCAATTAATTACAGCTCAGCATGGAACACATGATTACATAGCAGCTACTGTATGTGCTTACTTTTCAAATCTCACTTTGTGATTTTCTTTTAAATCTTTCACTTATCCTAGGCTCAATAATTTATTAAAGCTGAATGATGGCCTCTTTATGCAAATTTGATGCACTGGTGGGGGATAGTACTAAAAACCACACAGAACTGCCCTACTGTATGTGGTGAGACTGTTTCTCACCTTACTTGTCTATGCAACACTGTTAAAATTTGACCTTACAGTATTACCTTAAAAATGATTGCTATACCAAAGGTCTCATCACATTAGCGTTACATGGGAAAAACCATCTTATCATTTTCTTCAGGACTTCCATATGTTGTCTCAATGTACAGTACCCCAACAGGTGCAGAACACTTAGACAAGATTGCTCAAAACTGATTGGGCTGCTACAGTACCTGGACATACAGCTTTACCTGTGGCTTTTAATTAAACATAGTGGGAAGTACAGCCTATACAACAAACACACACTTTTCCTAAAAGAGGTTCATCAAAAAAGTATGTCTCACTATACAAATGTACCTTATTGATGGGCACTATTAATTGTTTAACTCTACACATAGTTGCATTCTGACATCTATATGCTCTGACATCTCTATACAGGGCTGTGTGTGCTGATACTTTTGATACTTTCAACATGGAGATGTACGTAGAGCATGTACAGCATGGATTCATGTGAAAAATCAACATTTTTTAAAATTTCACAGAGATAAGTCTAAGATGTAAGTTTTACCTCTGTCCTTGGCCATGACCAGCTTAACCCAACAGGGCAAACACCTGACCCTAATCTCTTTGTGAGGTGTCAGAAAACAAAAAGATGTCAGACAGATATTATCTAGAACAGTCACTTCCTTAATTCAAAACTATAATTTAAGTTACCAATGTTTTTCTTCAAATGACTAGTTGGCAGTTGTAGAGCTCTAAAGAACACACAATGCAGCATGCTCAAGGAAACAGTACAGTAGATGAGGACTAGGTGAACTTCAAGTTTCAATAAAACAGTTTGCCAAAAATTCTGTGAGGTGAAGATACAGTTGACAACTTGGTTGATGAATGCGAGTACTGATGCTTCTGTTGCAGCTCAACATGGATGGTTAGCAGACTGTAAAATCCAAATGACCTTGGAAACAATTAAAAAGAGAAAAATTTAATTAATCATCAGAAGATTGTGATCAAAAGTATGCCCATTCTCATGTGACGAGCGGATGCAAGATCAACAAAAAGTTTCTTGATACACAAATAGACAACATACTGTACATTACAGTGGACCCACTCTTCCAGAGTGTCTGTTTTTTTTTTTTTACATTTCCATGTATCATGAATCGAGTGCTCATGATTTTTGTTTCAGCCTGCACAGTAAATATTACAGTACCACTGAGACATTTAATAAAAGTGGGGCTGTCTTGGTAGCTAAGGTGTGTTGACATTTTGGTAAAGAGACATCTTGACTGGATAGTCTACCCTGCATGTATACATTACTATACAGTACAACACCTAAAAATGCATTTACAGTAAAATTTTCATGGCTGTAAACAGGGAATAATTTAGTGTTCAAAATTTGCATGGCAATTTTGAAGTTTCTATGCTTCTGTTTCACAAAAACATTAAAAACTCCTTTGCTGTATACTGGAAAATAGGATTTTGCAATTTGTGTAGCAATTTGTCCATCTTGTGTAGCAAAATGCGATGCGATACCAGATAAATTATTCCCTGGTAAATTGTAATTGTAGGGCTATTTCATTTTCTCCAAAGAAACAGAAAACTAGTCTAGTACAACTACAGTAGTGTCAAAACACACACACACACACACACACACACGCACACATTAGGCATATAAGAAATTTACATCCAACATACACGTACAGTAGCCTAGTTACAAACCATCGTAAAACTACCACAGATTCAACCGGCATTTTGGTACATGGGACATTTTGAGTATGACACTGGGTCGCTTTGACAGATAGTGAGATACGTAGTTTCACTGGTAGACCTATACCTAGGCCTTCTGTAAGTAATCACTGAACTGGACTAGTGGTCTGTAAACTTCAGCTTCACTAATGTTAGGCCACAAGAGTCTATAGGGAGAGAACGTCATCATCATAGGCAAACCCGTGGTAACTTACTTGTATATCTTTGCCATTAGCTAACTGTTAGTGCTTCGGAGATTGCCTAAGAGGCCACTTAAGCAGGGTTTCTGCCAGAGGGGGGACAGGGGGATCTGTCCCCACCTTTCTAGAAGAAGGTAGGTAAAATCCCCCCTTTCATTTCCATAAAAATATTAAAAATTTTCAATATCTTAGTTTCTTACTTAAGAAGAGACATTTTTGCACCAATTTTTGAGCTAACATAAATACAGTAAATGGCTTTTAAAACCCTTCAAATTGCACCTTATAGGGGCCTTGAAGAAAGCTTTTGTCCCCCCGAACCCACTTGTAGCTTAAGTTACGGACAGCATCAATTTGAACTTGGGATTTAGCAGTAATGAGTCCCCCCCCCCCTTTTTCTATTTTTTTTATTTTCTGGCAGAATTCCTGTGAAGTCTTGATTAACCCTAACCTAACCCCTAAAACTGTAGATGCACAGTAAACCTAACCTTATCGCTATGGTACAGTATCCAGTCGAAATATCCATTTACCAAAACGGGCTCCCTCACTCTTTTACTACCAAAACATCCCTGCATTCTACCCGGAACAATGGAGAACATCACTGTGACATTTAAAAATATAAAGTATATGTGATACAAAAACCGTAACGTCCCTGGAAATAAGAACTAAATTTAGCCTATAATTTCTCCATGTCTTAAAAAATTCAATTCTAATTGATTTGTAGCAGATATAAAGACATCAGTGTTTTGCATACAGGATATACCTAAGTTGATTGTTATTTGTTGTTTACAAAAGTTTGTTTCAGCACAGTCATATAGCAACAGTTCACGCAGTGCTGTACTTTCTAATACTGTGCACCACACGCATCTAAAGTAAGGGTATGCTGTGAGTTGTGATTTGTGCTTCATTTCAATGGAAGTTAAACAGAAAAGTAGACAACAAATAAAAACATATTACAAGGAATACCACCCATCTACAAAACTATCACAAAACTAAGCCTAGCCTACAAACAATTCAAAATGGGGATGTTTTGGTGTGGTGACGTTTTGACATGGGGTGTTTTGACCAATAGCGGGGATGTTTCGGTACAGGGACATTTTGGTAAAAGGTTTTAACTGGTAAGAATGATCCCTAACATACTCTGTGGGGAACCCCTGTCAAAATCCTGTTTTAACAATAGGGTGATGTTCTCAACTCAGCCACATCTACATTTAGATTTATAGGCATAGCCTACTAAGTAGGTCTACTGTAAAGTGTACGGTACAGTATAGTATACTATTGTAAGTTAGGGCCTACAGTACTGTAATTATGGTATCCAGTTAAAACATCCCTTTACCAAAATGTCCCGCATTTTAGCTACCAAAACGTCCCCGCTTTTTACCAAAATGTCCCCGTGGTATTATATATGTGGAGTAACTGGAGAATGCCCCGTCCCCCAAAATACTAACTTCGACCATTGGACGCAGTCGTAGTGAGACCTTAAAAAGCAAGCTTGAAAGCAAGCAAGCAAGCATAGACCTTCATTGTCAATTAGAAAGAGGGCGCTTCAGAACTGAATCCTGGAAAGAATTATTCCGTGTACGTACAGGACCACATACGTCCTGTAAACGGAATATTCCTTCCCAGAATGCAGCATTGCAGTTAACTGGCATAAGGTCTATTGCCGTGCTTGACTGTTTTACTGAGAACGACTAGAACTTCGACTAAGGCTTGGACACAGTCGTAGTCGCAGTGAACGATCGACAGGGATGACGTCATTTCTCAAAATATCTATTTCTATCACAAGAAGCAAGTTGGAACAACTACAACTTCGACTAAGGCTTGGACGCAGTCGTAGTCACAGTGGACAATCGAAAGGTGATGACGTCATTTCTATCACGAGAAGCAAGTTTGGACGACTAGAAAGTCGCCCCTAACCCTAACGACTAGATATAGTCTTACCCTAACCCAAACCCTAGCCCTAACTAGACTTTCGACTAAGGCTTGGACGCAGTCGTAGTCCGCAGTGGGTGACGTCATTATATTCCTCCTTGTGAAGAATAGTGAGGTATTGACTACGACTGCATCCAAGGGACGCAGTGAGGTATTTGAAGGGATGGGGTATTCTGCAGTTGTACCATATATGTGATGCAAAAACGTCACCGCATATGAATGATATGTAACGTTATACAGTACTTTAACTTTTGAAGCTTCTCAAAAGTTTTCGGAAAGAAATATTTAATTGTAATCGATTTGTTGCCGATATTAAGAAATCAGTTAGGCATATAGTTTTTGTTTTTCAGAATTAAGAGTAGGCCCTAATATTATGACAAGAGAAAACAGGGCCGCGCTCAACTTGCAACCGTAGGCTATGTAGTTACCGTAAGGCAGGTTGGCTATACTGAACATTACAACATGTAACTAGGTAATTTGTAGTTCTGTTAATTGTATTGGGTAATATTTCATTTTCCTTGAAGAAATAGAAAACTAGACTACTAGTAAAGTTAATAAGAAATATTGCACATAGTTACAAAAAGTGTCATGAAACTTACAACGATTCAGTGTTTTGATACGGGGACGTTTTGGCACGGGGGCGTTTTGACCAATGGCGGGGACGTTTTTTGGTAATGGGACGTTTCAACTGATAAGCGTAATTACAGTAGGGCCTACACTGTAGGCCTACAGGACCACTGACAGTGACACTAAACTCCTAGGCCTACTCCCTAGGCTTGCCTGAAGTGAAACTAATCTAGGCCTAAGTTAGGCTTTATATATAAAGCATCACATTCAATAAATATAATACCCGAAAGTGAAAGCAACGAAATAACATGTTCTAGCTCCTAGGTTAAGATATATTTTGTTTTGAAAAGAAAAATATATTTAATTCGCAAAACTAGATACTAAACGATGTTAGTGGCAAGAGCGAACACCCGAAAGTTCTGTACGTACAAGCTACTCAGTCTAAGGAATAACTCATCAAAATATCAATGTAACTCACAAAAAAAATTACACTAAACCTCACCCTGAAGATGTCAGATTACCTTCAGAAGAGTGTAGTTGATTCTGTATTTGTCACTTGCAAGATTGCCTGTTTTGTAATTGTAAGATTCAACCCAGCAGTGCTTTTTGCATAGACAACTGGCCAACATTGTAACTGATAAACTGAAATTTAAAATTTGTCTTGGTTATGCTGGCGTCCTCAACTTTCATGTCACTGACCCAATGAAAACCCGATTGGGCCCAGAAGAGGAAAATTTTTATCACTATTCTTTAATTGAAACTGTCATTTATGTCATTGTTTCAATTCACAAATTGGAAAAATTTACTTATTTTAAAACTGAATCTGTCATACATGAAACTGGATAAAAAAGAAATAAGGGCAGCCCAATTGGGGCCCACCTTGAAACAAACGCACAGCCCAACTGCAGCCCAAGCCCAACTCAGCCCCCCAAAACGAAAAAATCCCAATCAGGGCCAGATCAGGTGTGTTACCTGGGATTTAGTGTCGCCACTAGAAAGTTCTTTTAAAGGCCTCCGGTACAAATCAATGTCACAAACGTTAGGCCTACCGGAACGCTAGTCTATTAACAAGAGACTGAGAGTCTTACAGAGCTGCAGCCCTCAGCCAACATGTTGATTGCAAATCTTTTGGCAGTGCCCCAAACAATATATCAACGTACCGCACTGAATACTCATCTTGTTAATAAATTTCTTGCCTATCTGCCTATGGAAATGAAATGTCAAAGAAACAGGAAAAAACAAAAGTGTAGGCTGTAAAACATTTTTCGCGATACTTTAGTTGACCTGTTTCCTTATAGACCCGCGACTGTAGCTCGCCTCAATTCGATCGTGTTTAGAGTCTTTTAGAGTGTACGGTGATTTTGGCACGGTTGTTAAATTCGTTACGGATAAGAATACCATCTATCGCTAGTGAACGTTTGATTATCCATTCCTCTCGGACACAAATTTCAAAGTAAGTAAGCTGATCTACGTTCATACAAGTGGCGCCATTCAACTATCAATTGAGTGAACAAGAGCTCATAAGTGTAACATCTGTCTGTCAAGTGTCAATTAAGCGAATTTTCCAGTACACTTTTGATGTTAATAATGCGAACTTGTTACTTCACCTTCTTTTATAATAGTCGTTGTGTTTTTTTTTTTTTTTTTTTGCAACAAATACCTATCAATATTACATGTTATTCAATAAAAGTTTGAAATAAAACCATATCGTTTCATTAGCACATCGTGGCGCCGCTCTTGAGACACTTTCTCTTATTCCTTCGTTCGGCAGTTGGGAGTCTGACCCTGCGACACAGCCGTTACACTGATCTTTTTACATAGCTGTGCGTAAACCGAAAGTGCTTAGTGCAGAAACCCCGCGAAAATAGGACAACACAGTCTGCGAATGGTTCGCTCTCGAAAAAGGTCATATTATTGCATATTCACTACTCATATCGGCTCCATCATCCAAACATGTCTTGATTTAATTATTAAGGTTAAAACGTCACGGTGGCTCATGAATTATGAACTAAGAACAACTCCGTTGGTGCAGTCTATTTCAACCCAAAAAATCGAGAGGTGAGTAAAGCAGATTATGGAATTATGAGAAATTGGTATTATCAGTGTTATAGTCACCCAAACGCTACTGTTGGTAGGGGAAAGGTAATTCTTGATTTGTGGGAAGATTCAGCGAGGTTCATAGATCAGAAAGTTGATAAATCTAACCTGATTTAAGCCCCACTTTTGTATCTTGTCCTTAGGTCAGTAATGATAGTCCATGCACTGAACACATGATATCATATAGCATAGTGTTACTCTTGCTGTGTATCCTACGTAGAGTGTGTGTATTTACATATACTTCGGCGAGTAGCCTAGGCTGAAAGTAACTCGTATAGCCTAGGCCTAGACTAAGGCCACCGAAAAGAAATGGGCGATTGTGTTGCTAACTAGGCAACGAATGTAAGATTGTTTGTGGAACTGCAGTAGATCTTGGAACTGACTTGTAGGATATTTTGCTTACTTCCTTGCAAACATTAAGTTCGACTGTTTAAGACTTGAAGTCTTAGCCTGTGCCAGAATAGGACAAGATGGCCAAACTTTAAGTGAAAAGTTAAGCTTTGCCTTGTACAATGATTTCTGGAAGGTCTATCAAAGTGGGCCTAGGCCCTAGGTTCGTTATTTTATATTAGGTTAGTCATCCCTTGTGTGGTGTAACATGAACCTAGGACGTAGCATGGGAATGCTAGGCTACTTTGGTTCGCCCAATAGTCTACCAGGCCTGCACATAGCTTAGTTGCTTAAGAGTGAGATTTAGAGTGGTGCAGTTACAGTTCGTTTTTACCCTAATTATTCTACAGAGAGACAGTAGCCGATGGTAGCAACTGACTTTTTCTTTGAAATACGATGGTCAGAAGCAGAGATGTAGGTACAAGGCAGATACAATTTATCAGACTTACTTTTCATCATTCAGCTTGCACAATAAGTATAGGGCTTAGTGTATATGTAATATGTAATACAGTTGTGAGTTATAGTAGTATGGCTCGCTGCACTGTTTTGTGAGGGAGTGTATTTGGTATTATGAATTGCAAAACATTCTGAACAGTAACTTATGCACAAATGGCAAAGATTTCAAGGTCTGACTTGGTGTATTCCCATTCCTGTCTTCCTCATAAATGTTTAATACTTCTAGTGACTTGCGTAGCACTGTTCAGTTTTGTGAACTTCAATATGTCCATAAAGTCATTGTATGAGAGACTCCATCCAGATAGGGAACCAGGTGCATGTGCTGTGTGTAAACAAAATAAGCCTCGCTATTGGCACATTTCACAGTCTACCCCCAGGCATACACAACTAGTAAACGTCCTCCGTCACAAAATGTGAGAGACACTGACTGCGTGTGTCAAAGTTGCCAGAAAAATTTGTCCAAAATTCCAGCAGCACGAGTTACAAAACGTCAAGCTTCTAACAGTTGTTAAATTCCACATTGGTTGTCTGAGAATGATAGAATCCACCAGACCTCCAATCAATTAAAACCAGATGTGTTGACATCAGTGTTTGGTATCAGTAATACTACTTCAATTGAATTCTGTGCAAGTTCAACTGGGATATTCCCTTGCTATTCTCATTATTGCCGGTTAACAAATAGAACTAGCATAACCACATTTTTATTATGTCTTACGAAATGCCGGCTTGTGAAAACATTTACAGATCTGAATATCATTAAATCATTTGCTCAGGAACACCTTCAATATGATGTAAATGTTAATACTGACACCAAGTTGTGCAATGTATGATATCAGGCTGTTAGAAGGTGTGGCAAAGGCCCACAATACAGGGACAAAACAAGGTCCTCAAAGCAGCATCTCTCTTCTCTGTTTGAAGATATTATTGAGGAATATAACAATCTCCAGGTAGATGGTAATGCCTACTCTTTTTCTCAGACCATGCAGCTCTTAAGTAGTTACCTCATGGATGGCCAGACTATTCTTTTGGAAGTGGTGTATGGCTGATATTCTACCTCATATGATTCATTTTGTACTTCTTATCCAACCACTACCCCTGACATCTCTCAAAAGAAAAATCAATTGCGGGTTTTACGAATTATATACACAGCAGTTGGGGAATGCATTGCTTTGTTTAAAGGGTAAGAGGGAAACCAAGACTAGGTACCCTAACTAGGCGGTTGGGTTATGATGTTTTAGTAGCATTGCACAAATTTCATTTTAAGCAATTTTATGCATCAGACAGACAGGAAAGGGATTCTTTGCCATCTTTGCAGTCATCTCAGTCAAAGTCATCATAATTTTCAACAGTGAACATTAGTTGGGAAGTTTGTCAGATGAATTACAGTGTGTTATCACTAAGAATGTCAAATCTTTTAGGGACAGAAGGCACCCATCCTCATTATTTAAAAAGCTATCATTTATGACAGAAATTAGAAAGCTCCCCCCACTATTGTGGAACTTTGTTCTTTGAAGTACCTTATCTGATGTTGAAAGGAAAAAACTTTGTAAAGTTGAGCCTTTTAACTGGAAAGATCACTATTTCTTGTTACTTCACCCTTCTCACTTTGTACATTACAAGAAATCACTTAGAAGGCTCTTAACTTGCTTGGCACATTTGCGAAGTTTTATTCTTCTTTCCACTTGGCTCTTTCTGATATGGTGGATAGGTATTCACTGTCATCATCTATATGCTTTCAATTAATGTCAGTATTCGGCATAACTGTAAGCAAATCAACATTTTAACGTTTCCAAACTTCTATAGCTCTGGAAGAAATGGCAAAGAAACCCTCGCATTTTTCAGACAGATTTGTATTTGCATTCAGAAAATAATATCTATAGAAGTTTTAGTTTTGCTGCAGTTTCTGCTGGAAATGCAGACAGGGGATTCCATGGTACTTCAAGCAGTGGAGCCATTTTCAAACATGACTAAAGATAACTTTACAACAGCTACACCACAAGAAGCAATCCCTTGCAGTTCCAAGCAAGTTGATCCTTTGGTATTAAACTTGTACCACAAAGGATCATCTTGCCTTCCACCACATCCTGCAGAAGTTACCAAACATTCTCATTATTCACAGGCTCTAACAATTGACTCGTTTTCTCTGTCAGATGCTGGAGAGGAAGCTTTGAGCCATTTGAAACGAAAGATATTTTTGGAAAATTGTATATGTTTGCCAAATGTATTTGTTTTACTGAAAACCTTATCATTTGTCGTCCAGATTTCAAAGAGTCTGTGGCACACTTGCTTCCAGCTCATACTGGCCAATCAGTAGTTCACTTTACAAGTATCCTAGCTGAACCTGCTGATAATGCAGCCACAACTAGGCATGTTCATGACATAATACACAGCAAACAAGGCGTGGACAAAACTACCAGCCTTGTAGTTGTTGCTGGAGATGCCAAAACTTATGAACATCTTATTGAAGCAAAAAGAGTGCGTGGAGAAGATCTAGATTGGTTGCTTCCCTATCTTGGGGAATGTCATCTCCTAAAAACTGAACAAGTCCCCCTTAAAAAATTTACAATGATGCAGGTCTCAGGCAGTTGCTAGGTATTCTCCACAAAGGTGCAACACATTAAGCAGTGGCATCTGCTTCTGGTTTCAGAAAGACACATGTTTTTCTTATTCAATCATGGGAAGCATTGTATCGACATCAGCTGTCATTATTTTCCTCTCATGTTGCGAATTCCCAAGAAATTTCAAATGTTCAGTTTCAAAATTTGTATGCATGTATTAAGCAAAAACTCCTGCACAAAGGATCAAATGTTTTCCCAAACTTAGATAGTGAACTCAGTGAAAGTGTATCTGTATATGAAGATTTCATGTCATATTTTCAGGTCATGGGACAGGCTGATGCAACTTCAAAATTTTGGCTCGACTTTGTTCACAGAGACATGTTTCATTATGTGAGCTTGTTTTTAGCAATTAGACTAAGACAATTTGACCTACGGAATGCTGCTGTCAGGAAACATACCCCTATTTTTCATGCAATGGACCTACCCACATATTTGAAACTAGTGCCATTCCACATGGGAGCTATGAAGCAATACCCATCAGGCATAGTGGAAAAATTTAAAGAAGGGGGCTTCACAGTCAGTATTACTGGTAGAAATGGGTCTTGTGTTGCTTTTGATGAGGCACATGAGATGCTGATAAACAAACAAGTTAAGATGGCAATGACGACTACAGGAATGTGGAGCTTATCTCGGCTTGTTCATTACCTCCCTTTTAGGGCTCAACTTATGAAGGTTTTTCACTCTGAAGTGGCTTCGTCTAAACTTTCTGATGAAGACAGTGAGCCCTTATCAGTATATAAAGTAAATGAAGACAATGTCAAATGTTACATTGAGAAACTTGATGAAGCTCATAGCCTTTTCACCCCAAATAGTCAGCCAGATAATGTTACCCAAATTTTTACTGGTGAAATTGCATCACCACAGGTTTCAGATGATTTAAAAACTTTTTTATGAAAAGGGGGAAGCTGACCTTAATGCATACATAAAGTGTGTTGTCCTCAACACCGCTGGACAAAAACCACCAAAAAGGTGTAGGAGGAACTTAAAGACTTTTACCACAAAGAAGAGAACTGCTCTGAAACAAGCAAGAACTTAAAGACCACAAGATGCAGACTGCCTCTCTTTGAAGACAGATTGCTTATTCTAAGTCTTCAAATCAAACTGTTCAGTCCCTTATGCAATTTTTGTCTCTTCCAAGAGCCATATGTACTGCAGATCAGTTGCCTGTTAAGGCCTCTAAGGCAAGCTCTCCCTCTGAATATCAGAAAAGATATCCCGACTCTTTTACTTCAAGTATTAATTATGAAACCAATGATCTGACATCTTGTTACATTGTAGACGGTATGTTCTTAATTAATTGCTCCCACTTCGAGTCCTCACAACTTTTCAGGAGTATGCAAATTTTTATACAGGCGTTGGGTCCAAAAGCCAGTCCACCAGTTCAAGGCAAGGGAAATACACATCGTGTTTGATCATCCCTAGAGGCACGGCTCAAGTCCAAAGGATATTGAAAGAGACAATTTTCAGTTCTCGGTGACCTTACTTCTAATGTGCTGGACCCCATGGTTGAATTAGATGAATTTTAGAGCAAAGTGACATCATACATAATTTTATCTTTCTTTTTCTTCAACAGAATTCTTGGACAGATTGGGTCAAAAATTTGGCACTGCTGGCATCAGACATCACTTTTGGAAGAAACACCACCTTAAAATTAATTTAACTTTGTATATATGCAAGTGTACAGTATTTACATGCAATCCCCTTTATGAAGAAGCTGTTGCTATTCTCATGTCTTGGTGTTCAGAGAAATACTGTTTACCTTTTTAAGAAAATCTTTGGAACTGTGGGTGGGGATTTGTTGTGCCCATAGAATCATACTGTGCTGTAACTTCCATTGGGGCAGTATTTAGTAATGGCTATTCAGCATTACCAATTATAATAATAAGAAAATTTTCTACATAGTGATGTTTGATGCCAACTACTGTAACAACTGTTAACCAGCCTTGGATGATGACCAGACTATTAATTTACCTTTGTAGACGTCTGTTTTGTATTGTTGTGTTTCACAAATGTGTGTATGTGTGTGCATGGGTATGTGACAGTTTATGTGTCTTTGCAATTTGTAATCTATTCAGCTGTGTACAGTACGTAGAAACACTGGGTTGGCTGGTAGCTAAGCCATGATGTCATGAAGACATTTTGTAGTGCAGGTTAATTAGCATCTCAGCTATGTTCAGGACAAATATTATGTGAGCCATGTCTCTTCTATCATGTGCTCAGTGTTAGTGTCATGACTGGGTGGAGGGAAGGGGGGGGGGGCTGACGTAGTGTCAACCGTGGGAAGGTTTATTCTATGATGGATGACTGATGCTTTATTAAGGCTTAAGTTTAGTGGAGTAAATATATATATATATATATATATATATATATATATATATATATATATATATGCCCTGAAACGCATACAAGGAATTGATAGAGCCTCTGCCCTTGCCCCCAAAACTGACCATACACCCACCAGACGTATCCCGTTGGTCCTATCCTTTCACCCATCTGTAACCCCCATTGTACGTGCCATTTACAGGAATGTAGAGACCCTCTGTCATGACCCATCCACCCGTGACCATTTCCCTGATCCCCCCATCACGGCATTCAGAATTGAAAAGAACATATCTAAGCACTTGGTCCGTGCCTCTCAACCTCAAGCAGTAGTGCCTGACACCCCAGGAACTTTTCCTTGCAACCGTGGGAGATGCAATACTTGCCCGGTGGTCAGTTATGACAAAAACCTTTCCATTGTAGGTCCCAACAACAACCGGTTTAACGTTCATCAGCATTTTACCTGTACTTCAGCCAATGTTGTTTACGTTCTCGTATGTAAACGCTGTAATATACTGTACGTGGGAGAAACAAAACGTCGTCTTGCTGACCGAGTCACCGAGCACCTGAGATCAATCAAACAGAACCTTCCAGGGTTCCCGGTAGCCACCCACTTCAATCCCCCGTCAACATGCTCGATCCGTGACTTGATGGTTTCGGCGGCTATCTCGTGTCGAGGTTCCGATCATGACCGCCTAGCTGCCGAAAACCGCCTAATCATGAAACTTGGAACCCTGTCCCCACATGGTCTGAACGTTAGACTTGAACTGTTATAACGCAGCAATTCCTGCATTTTTTTGACTTGTGGTAACCACTTAACACTGTCTGTTTTCCTAGCCGAGGTTTACCGTGCCCAATTTTATTGTGTATTTTTTTTTAAATTGTACGTTTGGCCGTGTCAACGATCAGTTGCATTTTTGCCACCTGATGAAGGGTTTAAACCCGAAACGTCGTGGAATTTTTCACAAACTTTTAGCACTATTTACTACTTCATTTTTACCTACCTACTTCATAAGTGCTACGCAGTACTTTGACCTTATTTTATTTACGTCTTTGACTACCTTTCACTGCGATTTTAAGACCTTTTTTACTAGTTGACCATGCCTTGCTTGAAACAGTTTGTTTCAAGGCTTCGTAGTACATTTATACAGGAAATTGCTCGCTATCCCAGCGAACATTTTCCCACCATACTTTCTCTTGCTATGGCAACCTTCAGTAAAACTAGGTTTGCCAGCCACATCCACTTCTTGGGCACGTGCCTACGTAGGAAGGTTATCCCAAGAGGTTTCCAACTCAAGTTTCACGTTCATACCTACTCAGACCCCGTTCATAGACGTAACACCACACGTTACCTACGTTCGTGTTCGTTTGGTTTGATGCGTTCTGCTATTAGCGGAATGGTTAGGAAAAAGGCCTTATTTGACCGGACCATGAATGAACAAAGGTCTTTTCTTTCTAATTCACTCCCTAACGCTGGCGAAGTACAATTTCTCATCCATGTCTATAACCGTAAACTTTACAACTTTTTACAAGAATCCAAATCTAAGACCTTAGCTTCCTTGTTACCCAAGGAGCATTCCACTCTAACCCCTGGCAGTGACCGTACTCCTAACACTAGATTAGTCGTCACCATCCCCTCTGACATGAAATTATCCTCCCCTGAACGTTCAGTCCTTTCAAAAGGTTTGAATTTTGTCCCCCTGAATCCCCTTCCAGATGAGTTTTCTATCCGCAGAGACGTGGCCTCGTTCTGCAGGAGGCTCCGCCTTCGCTTACATTTTGGAGATTCCGATGAAACCGACAACACTTCATCGGAGGACGTTTTCCGTTCATTTCAGTCTAAGCGATCTCCATGGACCCTAAACCTGGTAAAAGCAAGGTCCTAGACAGTGTAATTGAGTCCATTAATGCCGATTTAGAACGTCTCCTCCCTCCCAAAGTAACTCCCTTTCGTAACATTTCTTTGGACGAGCAGAAGGCCCTTCTGTCCCTCAAGAAGAACAAGAATTTGATTATCAAGCCTGCTGACAAGGGCGGTGCCACTGTTGTTTGGCGTCGAGATCTTTATGTTTCTGAAGCTGAGAAACAACTCTCAGACCAAACAGCATACACCGAACTGCCGATGGACCCCACTTCTGAAATCCAAACCTTGGTCAAGAAAACCTTAGCTACCCTTGTAAGTCAAAAACATCTTCCTGAATCGGCTAAAGCCCTTCTGCACCCTTGCCCACAAATCTCCAATTTCTATCTACTGCCCAAAATTCACAAGGCCAATAATCCTGGTCGTCCCATTGTGTCTTCCCACAGCTGCCCCACGGTTCTGATTTCACAGTACGTAGATTCTGTACTTTCCCCATTAGTTTCAACCCTACCTTCGTTTATCCAGGATACTCCTCACTTCCTTAGGTTAATTCAAAATTTTGAGTTTCCTGAGAATCCCAGTGAACGTACTTTATTCACCATGGATGTCAGCAGCCTCTATACTTCAATCCCCCATCACGCTGCTTTAGCAGCCATACGCCATTACCTTGATCAACGCCAGGACCCTAGCATCCCTACCACCACCTTTCTTCGGTTGACTGAACTAGTCCTCACACAAAATTGCTTTCAGTTCAATGGTCGTTTTTTTCCGCCAAATTAAAGGAGTAGCTATGGGCACTAAACTGGGACCTTCTGTGGCCTGCCTCACCATGGGCCACTTTGAGGAGCAGTTGTTCTCACGATACACCGGGATCAAGCCCATACTTTATAAAAGGTACATTGACGATATTGTTGGGGTCGCAGTGGGTCCTCGAAACGATTTGGAAAAGTTCATTAACTTTGCTGAAACGTTCTGCCCGTTTTTGAAATTCACTCACTGTATTTCCAACTCCTCAGTAGTGTTTTTAGACACGGAACTATCCATCTCCGACCGTCAAATCAAGTCCAATCTCCACTTTAAGCCTACTGACTCTCACAACTACCTCATGTACCCTTCCAACCACCCCAGATCTTGTACCAATTCGATTCCTTTCTCACAACTTTTACGGGCCAGACGGATTTGTTCCGACGAAAAGGATTTCGCTAAAGTTTCCAAGCAGATTATTTCTTTCTTTGAACAACGCCAGTATCCACAAAGAGTGCTCTCTAATGCCCTGAAACGCATACAAGGAATTGATAGAGCCTCTGCCCTTGCCCCCAAAACTGACCATACACCCACCAGACGTATCCCGTTGGTCCTATCCTTTCACCCATCTGTAACCCCCATTGTACGTGCCATTTACAGGAATGTAGAGACCCTCTGTCATGACCCATCCACCCGTGACCATTTCCCTGATCCCCCCATCACGGCATTCAGAATTGAAAAGAACATATCTAAGCACTTGGTCCGTGCCTCTCAACCTCAAGCAGTAGTGCCTGACACCCCAGGAACTTTTCCTTGCAACCGTGGGAGATGCAATACTTGCCCGGTGGTCAGTTATGACAAAAACCTTTCCATTGTAGGTCCCAACAACAACCGGTTTAACGTTCATCAGCATTTTACCTGTACTTCAGCCAATGTTGTTTACGTTCTCGTATGTAAACGCTGTAATATACTGTACGTGGGAGAAACAAAACGTCGTCTTGCTGACCGAGTCACCGAGCACCTGAGATCAATCAAACAGAACCTTCCAGGGTTCCCGGTAGCCACCCACTTCAATCCCCCGTCAACATGCTCGATCCGTGACTTGATGGTTTCGGCGGCTATCTCGTGTCGAGGTTCCGATCATGACCGCCTAGCTGCCGAAAACCGCCTAATCATGAAACTTGGAACCCTGTCCCCACATGGTCTGAACGTTAGACTTGAACTGTTATAACGCAGCAATTCCTGCATTTTTTGACTTGTGGTAACCACTTAACACTGTCTGTTTTCCTAGCCGAGGTTTACCGTGCCCAATTTTATTGTGTATTTTTTTTAAATTGTACGTTTGGCCGTGTCAACGATCAGTTGCATTTTTGCCACCTGATGAAGGGTTTAAACCCGAAACGTCGTGGAATTTTTCACAAACTTTTAGCACTATTTACTACTTCATTTTTACCTACCTACTTCATAAGTGCTACGCAGTACTTTGACCTTATTTTATTTACGTCTTTGACTACCTTTCACTGCGATTTTAAGACCTTTTTTACTAGTTGACAATGTCTTGCTTGAAACAGTTTGTTTCAAGGCTTCGTAGTACATTTATACAGGAAATTGCTCGCTATCCCAGCGAACATTTTCCCACCATACTTTCTCTTGCTATGGCAACCTTCAGTAAAACTAGGTTTGCCAGCCACATCCACTTCTTGGGCACGTGCCTACGTAGGAAGGTTATCCCAAGAGGTTTCCAACTCAAGTTTCACGTTCATACCTACTCAGACCCCGTTCATAGACGTAACACCACACGTTACCTACGTTCGTGTTCGTTTGGTTTGATGCGTTCTGCTATTAGCGGAATGGTTAGGAAAAAGGCCTTATTTGACCGGACCATGAATGAACAAAGGTCTTTTCTTTCTAATTCACTCCCTAACGCTGGCGAAGTACAATTTCTCATCCATGTCTATAACCGTAAACTTTACAACTTTTTACAAGAATCCAAATCTAAGACCTTAGCTTCCTTGTTACCCAAGGAGCATTCCACTCTAACCCCTGGCAGTGACCGTACTCCTAACACTAGATTAGTCGTCACCATCCCCTCTGACATGAAATTATCCTCCCCTGAACGTTCAGTCCTTTCAAAAGGTTTGAATTTTGTCCCCCTGAATCCCCTTCCAGATGAGTTTTCTATCCGCAGAGACGTGGCCTCGTTCTGCAGGAGGCTCCGCCTTCGCTTACATTTTGGAGATTCCGATGAAACCGACAACACTTCATCGGAGGACGTTTTCCGTTCATTTCAGTCTAAGCGATCTCCATGGACCCCTAAACCTGGTAAAAGCAAGGTCCTAGACAGTGTAATTGAGTCCATTAATGCCGATTTAGAACGTCTCCTCCCTCCCAAAGTAACTCCCTTTCGTAACATTTCTTTGGACGAGCAGAAGGCCCTTCTGTCCCTCAAGAAGAACAAGAATTTGATTATCAAGCCTGCTGACAAGGGCGGTGCCACTGTTGTTTGGCGTCGAGATCTTTATGTTTCTGAAGCTGAGAAACAACTCTCAGACCAAACAGCATACACCGAACTGCCGATGGACCCCACTTCTGAAATCCAAACCTTGGTCAAGAAAACCTTAGCTACCCTTGTAAGTCAAAAACATCTTCCTGAATCGGCTAAAGCCCTTCTGCACCCTTGCCCACAAATCTCCAATTTCTATCTACTGCCCAAAATTCACAAGGCCAATAATCCTGGTCGTCCCATTGTGTCTTCCCACAGCTGCCCCACGGTTCTGATTTCACAGTACGTAGATTCTGTACTTTCCCCATTAGTTTCAACCCTACCTTCGTTTATCCAGGATACTCCTCACTTCCTTAGGTTAATTCAAAATTTTGAGTTTCCTGAGAATCCCAGTGAACGTACTTTATTCACCATGGATGTCAGCAGCCTCTATACTTCAATCCCCCATCACGCTGCTTTAGCAGCCATACGCCATTACCTTGATCAACGCCAGGACCCTAGCATCCCTACCACCACCTTTCTTCGGTTGACTGAACTAGTCCTCACACAAAATTGCTTTCAGTTCAATGGTCGTTTTTTCCGCCAAATTAAAGGAGTAGCTATGGGCACTAAACTGGGACCTTCTGTGGCCTGCCTCACCATGGGCCACTTTGAGGAGCAGTTGTTCTCACGATACACCGGGATCAAGCCCATACTTTATAAAAGGTACATTGACGATATTGTTGGGGTCGCAGTGGGTCCTCGAAACGATTTGGAAAAGTTCATTAACTTTGCTGAAACGTTCTGCCCGTTTTTGAAATTCACTCACTGTATTTCCAACTCCTCAGTAGTGTTTTTAGACACGGAACTATCCATCTCCGACCGTCAAATCAAGTCCAATCTCCACTTTAAGCCTACTGACTCTCACAACTACCTCATGTACCCTTCCAACCACCCCAGATCTTGTACCAATTCGATTCCTTTCTCACAACTTTTACGGGCCAGACGGATTTGTTCCGACGAAAAGGATTTCGCTAAAGTTTCCAAGCAGATTATTTCTTTCTTTGAACAACGCCAGTATCCACAAAGAGTGCTCTCTAATGCCCTGAAACGCATACAAGGAATTGATAGAGCCTCTGCCCTTGCCCCCAAAACTGACCATACACCCACCAGACGTATCCCGTTGGTCCTATCCTTTCACCCATCTGTAACCCCCATTGTACGTGCCATTTACAGGAATGTAGAGACCCTCTGTCATGACCCATCCACCCGTGACCATTTCCCTGATCCCCCCATCACGGCATTCAGAATTGAAAAGAACATATCTAAGCACTTGGTCCGTGCCTCTCAACCTCAAGCAGTAGTGCCTGACACCCCAGGAACTTTTCCTTGCAACCGTGGGAGATGCAATACTTGCCCGGTGGTCAGTTATGACAAAAACCTTTCCATTGTAGGTCCCAACAACAACCGGTTTAACGTTCATCAGCATTTTACCTGTACTTCAGCCAATGTTGTTTACGTTCTCGTATGTAAACGCTGTAATATACTGTACGTGGGAGAAACAAAACGTCGTCTTGCTGACCGAGTCACCGAGCACCTGAGATCAATCAAACAGAACCTTCCAGGGTTCCCGGTAGCCACCCACTTCAATCCCCCGTCAACATGCTCGATCCGTGACTTGATGGTTTCGGCGGCTATCTCGTGTCGAGGTTCCGATCATGACCGCCTAGCTGCCGAAAACCGCCTAATCATGAAACTTGGAACCCTGTCCCCACATGGTCTGAACGTTAGACTTGAACTGTTATAACGCAGCAATTCCTGCATTTTTTTGACTTGTGGTAACCACTTAACACTGTCTGTTTTCCTAGCCGAGATTTACCGTGCCCAATTTTATTGTGTATTTTTTTTTAAATTGTACGTTTGGCCGTGTCAACGATCAGTTGCATTTTTGCCACCTGATGAAGGGTTTAAACCCGAAACGTCGTGGAATTTTTCACAAACTTTTAGCACTATTTACTACTTCATTTTTACCTATATATATATATATATATATATATATATATATATATATATATATATATATATATATGTTCTTTCCCTTGTTCATAAAGGCTACGCCAGTACTGGGGATTGATTTAACTTTCATGATCGAAACAGTTTACACAACTTTCGACCTACTTATTCACAGTTCGATCTACCATATTTCGACCTACTGAATATCCATTACCCCGCTTGGGGTGTTACCATGGTAACTGGGGAGGAAATTGAGATGGGTTGATATTTGTACCTTAATTGCCACGCTCGACACTACGAAGCCGTGATAGCTTAGTGGTTAGAGCGGTCGTCTTGTGAACGACAGGCGCTGGGTTCAAGTCCCGCTCATGGCTTAATTTTCTCTCTGATTTATTTCTTCTGTTCTTTCCCTTGTTCATAAAGGCTACGCCAGTACTTGGGATTGATTTAACTTTCATGATCGAAACAGTTTACACAACTTTCGACCTACTTATTCACAGTTCGATCTACCATATTTCGACCTACTGAATATCCATTACCCCGCTTGGGGTGTTACCATGGTAATTGGAGAGGAAATTGAGATGGGTTGGTATTTGTACCTAAATTGCCACGCTCGACACTACGAAGCCGTGATAGCTTAGTGGTTAGAGCGATCGTCTTGTGAACAACAGGCGCTGGGTTCAAGTCCCGCTCATGGCTTAATTTTCTCTCTAATTTATTTCTTCTGTTCTTTCCCTTGTTCATAAAGGCTACGCCAGTACTTGGGATTGATTTAACTTTCATGATCGAAACAGTTCACACAACTTTCGACCTACTTATTCACAGTTCGATCTACCATATTTCGACCTACTAAATATATATATATATATATATATATATATATATATATATATATATATATATATATAGAAATGTCCGTATCTATTGTATATCATTTAAGAGACAGGTATGCTGCTGCTTAAGTACAAAGGTAAAGCATGGATAACATGTGTACATATTACTTCACCTTGTCAGACACGTCACGTTAGACAGTCCTTCCAGCAAAAGAGGATATATAAGCTTACAGATGCTCTATGTAGCGATTTATTTCTTCACATTAAAGTGTTTATTTTATAAAAGATGACTGTGTGTAACATGTCACTCATATAATTGTATTTTTCTTCAGGTGCTGTGTACTAAGTACTTGCCATAGAAAATCAGTGTTGATTTTGACAACATCATTTTCAATACACTTTTTATTAGAACTATTCGTGCCTGTAAGCTATGATTGCCTTTAAAGAAGCTAGAGATTTTTAGAGAAGGTATTAATGAACTTACGCTTTATGTCAAGAACCACTCCAAACTTTTTATATTACCTTTGAGTTGTCATGCCTTCTTAACATTATGTATATATTTCTTTTTGATGGTGTCAAGTCATCACAAGAAGTTGCATACTTTATACAGCAGCATATAAGTGTGTCATTCCTTTTTAAATTTTTAACATGTTATTATTTTCATTGTTTAAATTCTTTAGAGGGCAAGTGCACTTACAGTAGTAAATTGAAGTATTCCAAAACATTGTTAGGTTCATTTTTCTCTATAAGCAGTGTACAAGAGGACTGCTTTGTAGCGTTTGCAACTACAGTGCTGTACAGTATGTTAGTTTTCAAAAGCCAGAAAAGCTTTCAAGGCTATTATGTGCTAACTGTTCTTTATTCAATTTTATAGAGTGAACCATTCACCTTGCCAAAGTTTGCATGGGGTTATGTAATCTTACGTTTGCCAAATTTCAGTAAGACATTGCTAAGCAAGTGTACAAAGATAATGAGTTTTTTAAACAGTTGAAGGTGCATGAGAAAGATTTTATACTACCCTTGAGTTATTATACCCTCTTAACATTATGTTTCTTTTGATGGTTTAAAAGGTGTATGAGAAGATTATTTTCTATTTCTATTCATAAACTGTGTACATGAGGACTTCTGTGTAACATTTGCAGCTAGTAAGTCTTCAAAAGCCAGTAAAGCTTTCAAGCATGGGCGGCTCTAAGAAATTTTGTTTGGGGGGCAAACTCAAGTCCATATTCAGGGAGGTTCGGAAGACCCCCCCCCTGCAATATCAATTTATAAAATTGCATTACTTACCTACAAGGCTCTACATGGCACCTTCTTATATTGCTGATCTTTTATCTGAATACAAACCATCCCGCTCTCTTTGCTCATCTTCTCAGTGCTTTCTTAAGCGCCCACAATCTGTCTGCACATCCTACTACGGTGACCGGTCATTTTCTGTTGCAGCCCCAACTGTTTGGAATAACCTGCCCCATCATATTCGAACTGCTACTTCTGTGAGCTCTTTGAAAACAAGACTTAAAACTTACCTGTTCTGATTTAGCTATTCATTAGCTAACTTTTGTCAAGTGCTTTGTAATTGTTTTATGTAAGGCGCTATATAAATCTATTGTATTATTATTATTATTTATTATTATTAATGATCAGCTCCGGATAGTACAATAGGAGTATGGTTATTATTATGTATAACAGCGATGCCCATGTAGTTTTCAAGAGCTCTTCAAAAACCGTTTCAGGCAGTCAGTCATGAGCTGACTACTTTAAAAATAAAAATGCAACCATATTAGCCGATCGCTACTCCATGGGGGAGTAAGAAGCAGGTGAAATGAGCAAAGCGGCTTGATTCATTTGTATAAAATGATCCCCACCTTTGAATATTTTGTTATTTCTTTCATTGTGTCACGATGTGTTTCAGCTTTGCAAAGAAGCCATAAAATGTTGGTTTTCTGGATTGTTTTCTTAAACTAACGAAAATTTCGAGCACTGAAGACACTTGAAAATGGTGCAATGATAGCACTATTTTGAATCTCAGTAATCGTTCCGAAACGAAATTTTTTAAAGGGGGAGGGGAATTCCCCTAAGTCAGAAAGACGTCTCATCCTATACAATAGCTAGGCCAAAAAGTCTCACTACACTCAGCTTAGGCTGACTGTTTGGTGTGTTTATTTTAAATCAACTGCATACTTTAGCACAGAGGTGGAGGCCCTTTTGCTTATAACATTCCATTTGACAGGTAAAAGACCGCTCGTGGGCCAATTTCAAACATGTCATGTCAATTTGGACAAGGGAAGGGAAACCTCTCCTTCTATGGGAAACACAATACGTTTAGGCTACGTACCCGTTACAACTTTTGTAGACAGATAACTATGCTAATCTGACCGGGTGACACCCGGGCAAAACTGCTCAATCAACACGGCTAATGGGTTGTGTATCTAATGACCCCGAAAGCTCTGAAGTGTCTGCAAAATTATGGGCATTTAACTCCAGCATTACCGCCACCCTCTGTAAATGACATTATGATGCCTAAGCTAATCAGATTACAAACATAGGCGTGAGAGCCCAAGTTGATTTTGGCGGAGGGAGCTGGAACGACTTGCCCGAAAAATGTAACCCAAATTTTCAGCGCACTCCACGCACATTCGACATGTTAATGTACATATCATATAGGCATGTATCGATTAACACACCGCATGCCAATTACATACAGTAATTTGCTGTGTTACTATATTCTTTATTGGTTTTAATTTTCGCCGAAGTCGGTGATCGCCGGCCTGGGGGAGGGGTCTAAGGGGAGGGGAAAATCCCTCCCCTTTGAAAATTTTTGAAAAATTAGGTGTCCTTAGTAGGAAAATCTGGTGCCACATATGCTACCTTTGAAGTAAAATTTGTGTTAAAACATTTACGTATTTTAGGTACTAAAAAAAACGGCATTACCTCATCCTCTTTGAAAATTTTTTAAAAATTAGGTGTCCTTACATGCAATCTGGTGCCACATATGATACCTTTGAAGTAAAATTTGTGTTAAAACATTTACGTACTTTAGGTAGAAAAAATCAGCACCAGTGAGGGTGGTACATGGCCCAATGGCCCCTGAAATACACCACTGATAATCATGATATAAGTTCAACCAACAAAAAACACACTGATGACTTAATACGGTATATATAGGTGCTGGTGCAATTCAAATCAGAAATTTATATTAATTACCAAGGAAGTTTTTTAAACTATTAATACCCTTTCAGCTACATCATTGCATTATTTTTCTTTCAGTAGGTGCCCGAAAAATTCTCAGCATTTTGCCCGAATTTTCACAAACATTTTTGGTTGAGGGGGGCTGCAGCCCCCCCTCCTACGCCAATGATTACAAATATCACAGCATGATCATTTGTTTTGATTACCTTAGCTAGCAAGAATGGTGGTCCATTTGTAATGTCTGAAGTACATGTAGTAGCGAACAAGCAAGTAAAAAAACGCGCGCGAAGAGCGCCGAAAAAATGTTTTGAAAGCTCTTTATTAATGTTTAACCTTCGCATTGCATTGAAAAGTTATTCACTTCTTTAATTTTAAACCGAGTCAAGGACAAGGGAGGGCCTAACCCATCTCGAATTTTTATGTTGGAAAATTGAAGACCATGCTTTGCAAACTTTTGGGGGGCAAGTGCCCCCCGTGCCTCTATGGCGAGCCGCTAATGCTTTCAAGGGAATTATGTGCCAACTTTTCCATATTTAACTTTATCAAAAAGATTTATTCACCTTGTCAAAGTTTACATTACAAATGTGATCTTACGTTTGCCAAGTTTCAGTAAGACATTGCCAAGAAAGTGTGCAAAGATACAAGTTTTTTTTTTTTTTTTTTACACAGTTAAAGGTGCATGAGAAGATTATTTTCTATTTCTATTCATAAACTGTGTACATGAGGACTTCAGTGTATCATTTGTAGCTATGTAAGTCTATAAAGGATAGTAAAGCTTTCAAGGGTATTATGTACCAACTGTACTGTATTTAATTTTATCAAAAAGATTTATTCACCTTGTCGAAAGTTACATTGCATACCTGTATGTGATCTTACGTTTGCCATGTTTCAGTAAGACATAAAGCAAGTGTACAAAGATAACCGATTTTTTTTACACAGTTAAAAGTGCATGAGAAGTTTATTTTCTATTTCTATTCATAAACCGTGTAGATGAGGACTTCAGTGTAACATTTGTAGCTATGTAAGTCTATAAAGGCCGGTAAAGCTTTCAAGGGTATTATGTGCCAACTGTACTGTATTTAATTTTATCAAAAAGATTTATTCACCTTGTCAAAGTTTACATTCCATTTGCGATTTTGTGTTTGCTGAATTTCAGTGAGATATCGCAGTGAGCAAGCGTAAAGTGATAACAAGATTTTAAACAGTTTAAAGTGCATTGGAAGAGTATTTTCTATTTGTTTTCACAGTGTACAAGATGCGTACAGTGTAACTGCATGCAGCTCATGTTTTAAACATTTATCCATGCTTTTTAGAGATATATATCTCACTATGGTAATTGTAACTTACAAGTTTTAGCTATAAACAGTATTGTTTATTGTTCATGGAGCAAACGAGTAGTGCACTGGCATTTTTCAAAAACACTTGTTGCAGACAAACATTGTCACTAATGCTCTGTTTACGCAGAACAGTAGCATAATCAGATCATGGTCAGGAAGATCTTTCATTTTTCATATTGTCACCTTTTTTTGAAGTTCATGTATTCTTTTCTTTTCATGGTTTGGAAATCCATGTATTCTTCTTTTCAGGAGGTGACACTTTCATCTGCATATTTGCAACATTCCATCCTCTGGCAGAAGGGTATGAAGGAATAATAAAAGTGTATACTGTGCATTTGCTAAACACAGTATTCCATTTTGTTTTCCCTTTTTTCACATAGTTGACTTTGATCCAAGCTTTTCTCTGACCCATAACTAGATTGTTTTAGGGGGCAGTTTCTTTTACTTTCCAATGGAACTTGATTGAGAATTTGTAAAATTTTGAAGTCTAGAACGTGGACTTCCACCTGGGGTAAGGTGTTGCCTATAAGGAGAGGCTTATACCTTAATAGGAATTTTTGGATGGGAATGGTTATGGATGCTCAGGCACTAAGTGGAAGAACATTTGTGCCCATGAGTTGGCCTTTTCAAGTATGATGGGGAGGGGAGGAATTCCATCATTCTGACTCCCTGGACACTCTGGTTATGGGACTGTTTTATGTATCTTCAGTTTGATATGTGCATGCATATCATATGTCAGAGTAAAATACCAATATATGGGTTTACATTGTTATAGATTAATCATCACACTAAGGGGAGGGGGACACCCATAGGCATAGGAAGCGGGTGGGGGCTTTAGCCCCCAGTCAGAGATATGGGGGCGGAAGTATGCTTCTGCCCCCAGATCCAAAGGCAAAAACCCCTTATTTGTCTCTTCTGTAAGAAATGTCAAAAATTTGCAGTAATTTTCCTTAAAGTTTGTCCAAAATGTTGCACCAAATTGCATCTGAGGACCCTCAAATACCCACCCCTCCCCTGAGACCCCCAGGATGGCGATCCGAAACAAGGTTCAACCCCCTCTACCGTCTCGAAAAGCTTCCTACGCCTATGGGGACTACCCTCTCCTTTGAAAAGTTTTGAAAAATTAGGCGGGTGTCCTTACATGCAATCTGGTGCCACATATGCTACCTTGGGAAGTAAAATTTGTGTTAAAAAATTTTAGGAACTAAAAAACAAAAAATGGTCATTAGTGAGGGGGCCATGGCCCAGTGGTGTACTTGATGATGGTGATGGTGGATGATAATACTGGAATAGTTTCCCAGGCAGGAATTTTTCAGAGGGGAAGGTGGCCAGGTCTGTTTGGTTTCCATGCCTTCTCAGCTTCCACATTTGGCTAATGGATTTCCAAGAACCATGAATAACCCACAGGTCAACTTTGTTTTAAGGTCTTTCTCAGGCCCATGTCATTAGAACAGGAGTGGCACCAGGATTTGCCCAACAGGGGGACCAAGCTCCCCGTCGGGGGGGGGGGGGCAGCAACCCCATGCACCAACAAAAAAAGGACGACAAATATAAAATAAGTTTAGAAAAATGTGGGTGTTTTTCAACGAAAAGTAGCAAATTTTGGGTCTTCATTGAAGAATCTGCCCTTCCTATGAACAAATTCAAGCAGGTCGTGGGGGCGTCTGAAGTTCCTTGGGATTACTTATATCATGTATGGACTAAGCTCCCTGACGAAATTGGAAAATTTCCATGACGGAGGGGCCAGTCTTCGCCAACGGGCCTAGGGGCCATAGTGTCCCCCGCTGTCGCCACCCCTGCATTAGAATTAGTGGCATCACCAGGGTTTTATTTGATGTGCAGTGTTTTGAGGGGTGTCACTAGGGTGAAATTTTTAAGGGGCTATAGGTATGAAATGGGGGGTCACGACATTGTTTCTTAATTCTTACACATTTTATTATTAATAATAATTAGGATACAAGCAATTTTTGGGAAGACTAACAAACATTTGGGGGGCCAGGCTTCCGTGGCTACGCATTTGGTGGTGGAGTTCGGGGGAAGGTTATAGATTTTTGGGGGTGGAGTGGATGGGGAGACAAAAAATAAGTTGTTCGTGTACATGGTTCCAGTAAGCTGTACAACCTTGTATAGATGCAAAGTGGGGAATTATGTCAAGTTGTGCAGGTGAAAATGCTCATAATGGAACCCCCAAGGCTTCCCATCCTTCCCCTTCCCATCCCCCTCTCCCCATTCCTTGGCAGTACTATTGGTCAGCCTGAGAACGTTTGTGGTTATCATTGATTGACCGTCCTCACTTCAAAGAATATATACCTGAATAATTTACATAATCCTTTCCCCGATATTATGTAGCCTACTGACACGGGGTGCTAAAAACTTAAGCCTGCCACTTCCCGCACAATCAAACCAGTCGAGCAAATCTTCCCTAGTCTCACATCCCATTGCTGTTATTCATATACCAGCATGTTCACATTATACCAGCAATCTCTCTTTACGTTCATGGTCGATGGTCTCCAAATGGACGTATGGGCAAATTCACATACTAAGACAGCCGTAACCTGTTACGCAGGTTTTTCAACCAAGCTGTAGCAGGAGGGAATAGGAGGTCATAATACCCGTGTGATCCTACCACAGGAAAATGGCGGCTATACACCCGATTTTCAGTTGCGTGTCGAAAGGCTTTGGGACTGACCGTATTAGACCTTCTTGTGCTATAAAAACGCTCACGAAGTTAAAGCATTTGAAAATGAACTCTGTAAAGTCAAATTTGAAATTTTTCATGTTGCGTGTGTGTTTATATAACCAAATTCATGGAACCGACGAAGTGTGCAATAGTAGCAAGTCGAGGTTTATCGGTAAGTTTCATTGGTCCTTTCTACACGAAACTGACGAATCTCTTGCAAGAAGGACAGTTGAAGCCTTTATTATTTGTGCTGCGTTGAGAATTATGACTGTTTCGTTTCCTACTTGAGGAAACTGCAAGTGAAACTTCAAGGGTAGTACAGTTATATCGCGAGCCGAATTCAAATATTTGATGACGTCATATTTCGCAAAAATTTGCCGAAGTCAGGGGGTCAGACTCCCAACTGTTCGGTTCGGGAGATATGGAAGGCTGGAGTTGTCATGTTTCCGATCAAAAGTGAACATAAAGAGAGTAGTCGGAACCAAGTGTTGCCGGCAGGGGGTCCACGCTACCCGACCTGGGTTGGGGTGGCAACACGAAGCTCTGACAAAGGCGACGGGTTGCCAAAAGGGACGGTTAACGCAAAATTTTTGGAGCTGAAATTCAAGGTCCTTATTGGAGAAAATTTAAAAACTTGGGTTTTTCTGTAAAAGAAAATCTGAAAAAATGGGCTCAATCTTAATAGAGAAAAGTAAACCATGTTGGTCTTAAATTGAAGAAAAATTGAAACAGATGGGCTTGCTATTTAATATCTTCCCTTATTTAGAGGAAAATTAAGTGTAAAATCGTCTGGGCGGGTGGGCGTAGTGGGGAAATGCGGTACATATTTTATAGTATTCGTACCATGGTTATTTCACTTTTACATATGACGGGGAAGATTTCAAGGACAGCTTTTCCATCGAAAGCAATAGCTATGAACTTGATTTATACATGAACATAACATCTCAGCTGAGACAAGAAAGTGCTTTGAAACAATTTAATATGCTTCCCCGGCGTGGTGGGGAGGGGGTCTCAGCTTTTCCAGACGGGGTGGGCTACTGTATGCCCCTGGCAGCCCCTCCCTCATCTGACGGATCTCCTGGATTCTTGTTGACGACAAATGAATGGTGTGATTCCATTTTTTTCAAATCAATTATTTTACTTTGTATAATTTAGTGTCGTTTAATTAATAAATAGTTCGTAATGATTACAGAGTTCCAGTACATTATATGTCATGTCATATTGTATATTTATTTTCTACTTTAGTATAAAAGTACGTATCACAAACAATTCCTTTTAAGCTATAAACAAGATTTCCACTTAAAGGGATATTCCGGTGACAAAATACCAGACTTCCATAAAATCAGGGAAGTTTTTCTCTCTTTATTGGTGCAAATTCCATCTCAATAGCATGTTGCGTTTAGAAGTTATGAATTTTTAAAGAAAATATTCAGTTTACAGAAGTGCATTGCATTATGGGAAATTTGTGATGTCATACCGGCAGACTAATTGAACATCTTCTGTATTTCTTTATAATTTTGACACATTTAAATGAAATATGCTGACAGGTTTAGAGTTGTAACCTTTATTTTTACAAAAATTTAAGCTCAATCTAAAATGAATGCTATTCAAGGTTTCACTGGTGTAAAGTTTCAAGGTCAAATTAAGCACTCCAATTTTAAAGAACAACAAAAGATTTTGGAAGCAATCTGCCGGTATTACATAACATTTTGTAACCTTGAAGCAACTGGAAGTCTGTTTTTGACAAGAATGACCTATCTTAAAACAGGAATATCTTGAGTTATGAACATGCTATGGATGTGGGGTTTGAAGGGCATGTGATGAAAAAATATTCTCTTTTCTTTGAATTCCTCTGAAATTGTCACTGGAATATCCCTTTAAGGCAAGACAACTCTCGTCACAGTTGTTGAATTTCTGGAGAGCGATGTAGTAATTTTAGTCCACGAAAGATAAATGATCTTTTGGTGCAAGCCTGAAATGCAGGCGGTCCTATAATCATGGTTGGCGACATTACTTGCTTTACAACTATACATGCACTACATGGGCGTCCGGAGGGGGGCAAGGGGGGCACTTGGCCCCCCAATCAAAAACTTGAAAAAACGAAGAAAAAATAAAGAAAAAAACGAAGAAATTATAACATCAACATTTTTTAACAGTTCAATCAGTTTAAATTTCTACTCTCAAAACAGAAATTGAATAAAAATATCAATACTCAGGTCCCAGCAGTCCCCCCGAGCATATTTTTGGAACTTTTTAAAGTTTTTATTAACGATATTGCTTATGTTTCCCCTTTTATATGCGGTAAATAGGCCTTGGAAGTGCCATTTCCAGCGATCTGGGAAGCATTTTGGACCAAATTTTTCTTGCTCTCCGCGCCAACCCATGGTGGCGCGGAGCGCTGAGAGTCTGTCTATGAGCTTCGCCCCAGGGAAAAAGGTGGGCCCCTAAAAAATTTTGCCCCCCTTGAATTTTATTTCTGCGAACGCCCATGATGCACTTTGATGAAGGAGATGAATGTCAAAGGAAATAATTGGTGACTAAATATAGAAAATAGTGATAAAGACATCAAAACAAATGGTTCCTACGAAGGTTTGTAGGATAGAAGATAGTAGAGGTGGTACATGGCGTTGAAGGGATAATCCCACTCATACTGGACACAAGAAATAATATTGAGACATTCTGCAGCATGGTCCAGGCGCGTAGCTACGGGGGAGTAGGCCCTGGGGTCTAGATCCCCCAAAATGTGTGTTTCCCCCCCCCCAAATTGTGTCCAAAGAAGTTTGTAAGAATTAAGGACGGTGATCAATGCCCCCCCCCCCCGTTGATACCTAATCCCCCTGAAAAATTCATCCTAGCTATGCCCCTGAAATTATTTTGGTTTGGTGCGCGCGAAGATTCCTGGAAATACGTTTTAAATACATTTTAGTGATGTTTTACATTTGCGACCGGCAACCTATATGAACTATATAACCCAATAAGGCATCCAGCCTTGACTGCAAATATCTTAGTCCCCTGCAAATGTCATAAGTTGTCAGGATTGGAAGACAGGGAAGTTTATTTATCTAGGACGAAGCCCTCTATATATAAGACAACATAGAAACCGGCGTCCTCCCTGGCGATCTGAGACTAACACACCCTTCACGTTGTTTCAGGGTTTCTGGGGACCTTATCTTGTAAAATCTGGACAAAGGAATTTTCACACTTTTTTATGTGTGCAACAATAAATCTGGAAAATAACAGTCTGAAAACAGAATGATTGGAAGAGAGGAAAATTTGACAGCAAAAGTGGAGGAGATTGACACGATTAGACCCTTGGCTTACAGTATCGCTGCATACTCTCACATATCTGTAAAAGGACAGACTGAAGTTACGTGTACGGTTGTGGTCGGAAGTCCTCTGCAAAATGTTAAGAAAAAGTAGCCTCTATGTGACTGTTATTACCTGACAGACAGAGGGCAGTATACGATTCAAAACCAGTCCTCGCTCGTACTTGTGCCTGCTTGTATGGTGTCAGTCCTATTTGATGAGGAAACGTGAACAATCTAGTATTGACAGTGATGAGAAATAATATAATTGAATAACGAAGACATTAAATAAAAAAAATATCCAAGCCAACGTAATATAGGCTATAGGCTGCAAAGAAGAAGGTCGCTGTTTACGGGCCAAAATCCTTCTGCGGTTGTCTGGTTCCTGTTACGTAAATTTGGAAGAGGAGAAATTGCTAATATTTTGTTTTTCCCTAATTTCTGAAACGATCTCGCGATCCTCTGAATACCCTTCATGACCGCAATATTGAGCTGAGACCTATCGTTTGCAGACGGTTGTTTTACATTTTTGTACATTGGTCTAAGGTAATTATGAAATTCTGGACATAAGAATGAAACAATCGCTATCCTTAAATGGCATTGGAAGTGACTTAAGGATGGTTACCAAAATATTAAACAAAATGACATTTTTTCTACGGAGAAGCTTTTTTGTTTATTTATTTTTATGTGATTTATCTCACAGTAACGGATATTTGAGTTGCTAACACAGGATTCTCGTGGGTGGGTGGGGGGGGGGGTGAATGATGGTAGGGGTCTCATGGGTCTTTGCAGCGATACTTCCACCAAAACTGCAATAAGTATTGATGGGATAACCGTCAACGACAGGTACTGAAAACGCGTCTTTGAAGAAGCTTTGTTATGTTTTACATGCGTGGTTAAACGTTGCAAATATTTTAATAACATACTAAATTTCCTCCAGGTTAACTGTAATTATAACTTTCTCTCGCTTAAGTAACTGAATAAGGGATTACTTGAAGATCGACTTCTGACTTTTACAGGGGCTTCCACCCCCCCCCCCTCCCCTCCCACGCCTCCTCCCGCCTCTAGGCCCCTGACCATTACTTGTGTTACGGTAGTTTACTTTTAATTTTGCGAGTATTTATACGAAAATATTCACATTTAAAAACAAAACGTTACAATTTACGTATTGCAACCGACCAGGGTTACCATAGAATAGGCACTCTGTGTATAGTGAAGATTTTTATGTCGTTATGTCGCATTGGTCAATGCATCCCACATTTTGTTCATACGCCTGTGATACGCCTACTATTTTTATGCTGCATATCTTACTTTGAGGCTAAATGCATATCTCTGGCTGGCTACGCAGGCTCTTCCGCAAAGGGTTGACTGCATCGTCTGTGCGCCCCCCCCCCCCCCGAGGCAGGTGTGTGCAAGCTTTTACTGATGATAGTTAAATGAGTGTTGTAGGTGCTGCAACATTTGTGCCCGAAAATTTAGTTCATGTTTGCCCCCAAATAGCACGTATTTTGTAGTCTTGTAGTCCTTACGAGCCTCGGTTTACGTTTCGACAGCAAATGTTTGGTAAATTACTACAATAAGACAACCCAAGCGTTAGCAACCACGATGCTTTCATTCTGCAAGCTAGACCCGCAGTTATCAATACCAAAACCTGCTGACACGTGGGAGCCTAAAAAAGTCCCCTTTTTGCACTTGAACAGGCTGACATCAACTCTTTCTACTACTTTCGTTTCTAATGTATCAAGTCTGTACTTTTCTCTTGAAATCACATCTTGATATAATCGCACCGTCACGACTTCAACGGTTTGGTCTGTACATATAAGATCATTTACAACTCACTATAGCAGTATAATATATCTGAATTAGTGGTAGCCAGTCAGTAAGGTACATAGTGCATATTGCATAAATCTCATGCCTGCTCTCAAGTGGAATACGCTTGTTAAATCATTTTATTGTAACGTGATAAAATGTTATACTAAAATCTTTTCAAATTTAACAGTAATAAGGATAGAAGAAAATTAACACAATAAATGACTTACTGTGGTTTAGTATCCTTCAAAATGTCTAGTTGAAGTAGTTTTCCTGCACAGATTTATCAAAAGTAAAGATTGGCCAAAACTTTTGAGTTTAGTGAAACAAAAGGAGAAACGATTAGACTTGAAAATGTGTGTTTATATATGTATGTATGTGCCGAGGGTAAATTTGCCAATCATAAATCATTGCAGCTGAGGGTTTGAGTGGCATGACAAACTGATGGGATGAGAATCGACCCCCTACCCCAAACCCTTCGCCATTACGTAGAAAATAATTTAGGGAAACGACTTAAGCCGAGCACAGTAACATACTGTATGTAACATGAATGCTAACGTCATTAAAACAAAAGCCAACAGGAAATATATGATAAAGGGATAAAAGTCTTGGTAAAACTGGACTTAAGTCTCATTTTTATCACACTAAATATTGGCAGGCAAGTGATTCTTGTTTTGACGAATATTGCAATTTTTTCAGTTTTGTCTTTATAAATCCTCTTTCAACATGGGACTACAAGCCGCTGATATGGGGGCTGCAACTGCCCCCTCCAGTTCAAGGAAAAACCTGTTTCCCGGTCTAATTTTTAGGAACGTCAGAAAAAAATTTCCTTTAGTGAGAGTTGTTCTCTGGCCATAACAGTTTACCCCCCCCCCCTCCGGTCCTGTAGGATCATGTTGTTTCTATATATCTTCTAATCATTTGCTCTCTATATAACTGTTTGCTTGATGTATTGTTCGAAATTTTGTAATGCTAACACTGGAGCCTGCGTAGCGCATCTTCAGTGCTTTTGAAAACTTTTACCTCCATTAATTGCACAAAGGTTGTAACCTTGTAGAAAAGACTCACTACAGTATCCAAGCATAATCAAGCTATCTGAGAAGGGAACAGTCCTGTGAAATTCGGCAGATTTTTGATGTTTCACTTCATTAAGTGTAGCTTGCAATTTAATCTTGTTTTTTTTTTATTTCATTTTTGCGCTTTTCACACAATTCACAAGGTTTGGGTGGAGACAGTAAACACCAGTGACGACTTGTTGAATGGCGTCCTCTCTATCTTTTTAAGTGAACTTACGTTGTGTGCGTGTAGGTGAGCGGAACTAATGTGCTTTTATTTTCGTACAGAACATCACCCACTTGGCCCTTTGGATAAGTCATCCTGGGCCCACTATACTGGTGTTGTGCCGTGCGATGGTCAGCCTACGCTTAAACTGCATACAAGAGGAAGTATACGCGTGGCTGTATAGACACTTGCATGCGTTGACGACTTGACAGCATTGCCGTTTTATGAACCTAGGAAAACTGTTGATATCTTTAAGTTGTGAAAGGTGAACATACCTAAAATACACCCGTTGGTGGTTTGGGAAGCTGAGGAGCTGAGCAAACAGAGTCCGCTCCTCGGGGCAGTGGCTATGCCACGTGTAAATTAACGATTTAACCCTTTGGTATCTTTAGGAATACGTTTCCTACAACGAAAATCAACCATTCTGTTTGTTTACAACTTGTTTTTCCTCTCGAAAATTGAGAAAAAATACACCCTCTTCCAGCCTTGAAAAGTTAGTCTTCCCAAAAACTTTCAAAATCTTGTTACGTCATGTGACGTCACTTTAGGAACTGCTCGTTGTTTGTTGCCCGCCCGGCGGACGTGCGTTACTCCTGCACCTATATTGGCTGCACTCGTAATACCAAGAGTATGTACGCCAAAGAGGAGTACATATTCGACACCTGCCATGAAGGTAACGTTGTTTGCCGTGGTATCCTTCGGACATTTGATACAGTGTTTGCATTCCATTGTTACCAAGGTTGATACAATGTAAAACCTGTGTGAAAATTTGTAAATTTTGGAATTGTTATCCGTTTTCTCGTGCTTACCAGTTGTTTTAGTCAATTAAATGCATTTCACGCAGGTTTTTCGTCTTGGTGTCATGATAAGTAGCTACTTCCATGGGTACAATACACAACATGCCTGATACTACACAATGTATCATCAGCACTGTTTCGGAGTAGGTACCATGTGAAATCAAGTTTAATACTTTCTTTGGAATGGCGGATCTGAGCCAGCACCGTACCGTTTCAGGTTGTAGAGAAAGTGGTTCTTCATCGGACCAGGGAGTTGCCATCTAATGGCAACTGGCAACTCCCTGATCGGACAGGAATGTTGGACTGTCGGTAGAGTGAGTTTTTTTTTTTTTTGGATTTGAAATCAGAAAGGCAAAGGCGATACTGAACAAGACGTCAGTGGTGTAGATGGGGTAATTCATTACGGCACATAGAACCGTATCGATTTGAGACTGTTGGGTGAGGTGAAAGTACAACATCCCAACAATTCGAACATAAGAAGCATTTGGAACAATTGAAAGGGACTTGAGCTTGGAAAGTTTTATGTAGGCAATCAAAATATGAACTTTAGGTTACTTTCGTGCAAGCTTCAGTGGAAATCGTGGAACAAGCCTATGATCGAGTGTGCACAGTATTTCGCTGGCTGCTGCAGTCCAAACACTGTACGTATTACTGCAGACCGAACCGAACAGTACACTGCCGAGTTTTTCGTTCCTCGGTTATGAATCTCAAGAGTATTTGTAATAAGTAATAGCCTACTGCAGCCCCAAAATATAACAGACCGATACCACTCTCCAAACAGGCAGAATAAAGTTCAAATTCAAGACATGCCGCGAATTACAATCATTACTATCTCTTAGTATGTATAGGCTATGCTGTACGCCAGGTTCGGTTACGGAGGCTGGTGTTCCTAAAATGACGTCATTATTGTGTTGGCTTGAAATCTCATTTTCAGCAGTCTATATTTGGTGCAATGTTTTGAAACATTAATTTCTTTTTAATGTTCAAGGCTGTAAGGGTGATGAAAACAGTTTTGGAAAGAGCTTTTTGTGTATTTTAGGCTAAATTAGTCTCCCGTTACTCCAATTTAAGTGTCATTGCCACTTTAATGCTGTTTTCAGGCCCGTTGCCAGAGAGCTGATTCAAGTTGGAGAGATACCGTTAGGGGGAGGGCGGGTATATTTAGGACACGAGATAATTTGGTATGTTAATGCAATGAAGTTGTTTGACTTTTTTAAATAACAAAATTTCTCTGGGACGTCCCGCCCATGTTTACGGACCCTCCTGGTTCTCTTGTCAGCCAGACACTTACACCGTACACTCGTATGGAAATATTCATCCATTATTGCCACATGTACAGTTTATCCGCCCTGTTTGCTTGGTCACTATCTACTAGATTGTCTCCTCAATAAAACTTGTCCCTTTATGGGTAAACTTTGTACAATATGGCTGTTGGGAAGAGCGGTATCTCTGTTTGCTATAACAATAAAATACACCTCAGTACAGATAAATACAGTGTATTGAGTCTACCGATGGTTCCTTGATAGCACTTGTCTATTTGTTGTCTTTCCATCAGGTGTAAAGGCCAACGTACCGTTTTAATTTTCAGCCACCTACTTCCAAGTTACTTTGTAATTTTCTTCAAATAAGCCCCAGATATTTTCATACATCGTTTTCAAGGAGTAATAAACAACAGACCGGAGACATCACTTCTTAGGACTTTAATGGATATGTGTCACTGAGGAGTGGGGAGAAAAGGGCTAGAGCGCCGTGTCTTTCTAGATGCAGACTGTTTGCTGGCGTCATGCCGCGCATGCATTGTTACTGAGGGTGTAGATACAAAAGGGTTTTGCACTCATCGGGATTGTTTTACATGTATATCATGTGCAGCAGGCTCAAGTTCAGTTGAGAATATATCTGTGCTTCTGAATTGAAATTTGTGGGATATTTTTTGAGAATATATTGAATTGTTTTAGACATCAAACATTTTATACGAAAATATTGTCGCTCATATTTTTTTCTCTTCTTCCTTCTTCCGCTTCCATTGCGTCATCAATATTACCGAAGTCAATTCGAAATCGTCTAATGTTACTCACACAACTGTCACGTACATTTAGCTTCTTACCGCCGTTTATGTCACTCATCGTGAAAGTTACATGACGCAAGTTATGGTGGAACGGACAGAAGTAAGCCCCCCGATTTCGAAAATTCTGATAGCAATAGACTGAGTAAAAGGAATCACTTCCCTGAACTTGATCATCATACTGTAACGTCACTTCGTTGTCAGTCAAAGAGAAAAGACTAAAGATGTCTGGAAGACAGAATTCAAAAATATGACCGAAGAGGGTATTTTGTACGGAGCTTTTAAGGTGTCATGCAGATGTTGAGATATTATGTGACTTTCTCGCCTGTTTTCTCAGTAAAATATTCAGATGTTGACATCCGAGGTCTTTTTATCTCAATATTTTAGGGTAAAATATTGAAATATTACATTACATGATCTCAATATCTTAATATCTTCACTGAACGATATTGAGATATTGACATCCAACATCTCGTTATTTTGATATTTTAGTGTAAAATATTGAAATATTACATTAAAGGATCTCAATATCTTAATATCTTCACTGAACGATATTGAGATATTGACATCCAACATCTCGCTATTTTGATATTTTAGTGTAAAATATTTAAATATTACAGTACAGGATCTTAATATCTTAACATCTTTTCTGAAGGATATTGAGATATTGACATCCAACATCTCGTTATTTTGATATTTTAGTCTAAAATAATGAAATATTTTATTACAGGATCTCAATATCTTAATGTCCTCATTGAAGAATATTGAGATATTGACATCCAGCATCTCGTTATTTCAATATTTTTCTTGTAAAATATTGAAATACTGCATTACATGATCTCAATATCTTAATATCTTTTCTGGAGGATATTGAGATATTGACATCCAACTTGTCGTTATCTAAATATTTCATTGTAAAATATTGAAATATTTCATAACAGGACGGCATTAAAAGGAATATTTTCAATATTAGTATTACACTGAGGGTAAACATTTCGTTTAGTATGACGTATTTATTTCCGAAGTACGCCACTACCGAGCTCCTTTAATTTGCCGTTAGGTCTAGTGTATTTTGCAAACAGGATTTAGCATTGCGCAGTTAGTGCGGAGCTCCCGCAGATCAAGTGTTTCAGTTACGCAGTTGGTGCGGAACTTCGACAGATCCGGGAGCTGCCACTCTGGACAGATCGAGTATTTCCATTTACATGTATTCTCAGTTAAAATAATTTTTGCAATGTAATTCAGTAACTACGCTCGTGTTTTGTTTCTTAGATTTTTTATTTTTCACTTGCTAGATATTTAACAATTTGTTTTTTGAATTTATAGTTCGTTACTTTTTCTCTGGCACGGGCAATTTTGTATCGGTTCAACTTGTAACGGTTCTGATCGATGGATCAATTAGTCAATACATCGAGTTATCATGGCAGCTACGTTGGACAATTCGGATACCATTTCCGCGAAAAACTGATCATTTGGTTGCGTTAGCATTTTGTTATACTTCTGGACATTATTATCTCATCGCTCCGTGAGGAGGATGAGATATTGTAGTCACTTGACCTGTTGGGCTATATTCGGCAATGCCGGCAAAAATAACAACCGTTGCCATGGTAACAGTTAATTTTCACAAGTTACTAGTCTAAAGTCCCAACCCATGGTGGGGTACCCCAGGGTGACCAAAAGTCCATAACGGAGGGAGGGGTCAAAACGTGTCCGTGTGTGTGTGGGTGAGTGTGTGTGTGTTTGTGTGTGTGTTTGTGTGTGTGTTTGTGTGGGTGGGTGGGTGTGTGTGTGTCCAATTTTGTTTTCTTAATATCTCCAAAACGGTAAAGCCGATTTTCTTCAAATTTGGTGGGAAGGTGCCCTAGATGGAACCCCAGTTCTGCATTGACTCCCGGAAGTAAATGTCAAAGGTCAGAGGTCAAAGGTCAAATTATGTGAAAATTACTCTTTTTATAATAACTCCAAGAAAAAACATCCTATGAACATGAAAGTTCACACATATAATAAGAGTGTCTAGCACTACAAAATATATCATTTCCATGGCAACCAGTTTCAAAAGTCACGTGATATTAACATTTTAAGCGAAAAAATGTGAAAGTGTTCCATGAACTCCTCCTAGTGGGCCAGACTGATTCTTTTGAAATTTGGTGGGTAGGTACCCCAGAGTGTAAACTTGTGTCTAAGTGACTTTCGGCAGAAAAGGTCAAAGATCAGAGGTCAAATTCAATTTTTGGAAAAATTCACGGTTTTTTAGTATTTTTAGTATAATTCCAGAAGGAAACGCTCCACATACATGAAACTTTGCACATATGATGAACGTGAATAATACTACCAGAATATATGGTTACCATGGCAACCAAGGTCAAAGGTCACGTGACAGGAGGTCAAAGGTCAATTTTTGTGAAAAATCACATTTTTTTAGTATTTTTAGTATAATTCCAGAAGGAAACATTCCACATACACAAAACTTCACACATATGATGAACGTGTCTAATGCTACCAAAATATATGGTTGCCATGGCAACCAAGGTCAAAGATCAGTTTTTGTGAGAAATCACATTTTTTAGTATTTTAAGTATAACTCCAGAAGGAAACATTCCATATACACAAAACTTCACACATATGATGAATGTGCCAAATAGTACGAAATATATGATTACCATGGCAACCAAGGTCAAGGGTCACGTGACAGGAAGCCAAAGGTCAACTTTGGTAAAAAATCACATTTTTTAGTACATTTAATATAATTCCAGAAGGAAACATTCCACATACATGCAACTTCACACAATGATGAACGTGTCTAATGCTACCAAAATATATAGTTGCCATGGCAACCTAGGTCAAAGATCAATTTTTGTGAGAAATCACATTTTTTCAGCGTCTCGGTACACAAAGACTTAACATTGATGATAGCAACGTAAATCAACAGTACACAGTGTAGACGCGCCCGTTACTAGTACTGACCAAAGATACTACAAGCATAGATTCCAAACTACTATACCTACATAGTTACGCTCAGCGACTCCTCGTGGAGACGCAAATATCGAAGTTTGAATTTGACATGCGCGCCGTTCTTTTCGGCGATCTGCGTAGGGAAATAAAAACGCGTACGTTACAGAAATTTCATTGTTAAAAGAGGTTAGCGTGCGTGTCTTTTTACAACGCGTTCTATACGCGCGGAATACATTTCTCTGTGTATTATCCAAAATACTTGACGCACACTTCTGCTCTCTTGGGAAGCAAACGCGCTAGTTGATTTCTCGTTGTGAGGGCGTAAGAAATTAAACGCGCATATAAAAGTGCGTTACTTAAAGATATAGGAACTGACTAATGAATGTAGGCGAATAAGTGTATGAACTTTAAACCAGTCATTGTGCGTTCATGTTCAAGTGTACTTATTTGTAATGCTGTCAGGAAGAATTAAACTTCTTGTGTAGAATTTAGTGTTGAGGAATGAATAGTTCTTACATTACAATGTTCCGAAATAGTATTAATACTTTTGTAAGACATTCATTTCCCTGTAGCCTGTGCTTTTTTAAAACTGTTACAGCGATCACCACTTCTGCCCCATATTTTGGGCTCCGTGGGGAGTCAACACGCCATTCTAAATTTGGAATCTATGCTTGTAATATTTTTGGTACTGACTGTCAATTCCAATGATGTGCATGCTAACACGAGCAAGCACGCACATCGTATTATGTGCACATATTTTCTGTATAGAGCACTGAAGGCGTTCTTTTTGCACAACAACAAAAGGGCGCATGAAGGGAAACTAGTAGCCGTGCAGACGCCTCAAACACGGTCACACTGATCTGTTTATGTATGTTGATCCTACACATTGATCAGTGCGCCAAGGGGGCGGTCGCCCTCCTCCCACAAAGCCTCCGAAGGCCTCTGTCGGAAATTTCTAGTCTCTGTCGGAATTTTTTACCACCTTAATTTAAACTTCTTACAACGGAAAATAGTTGCTCAAATTATATTCTTTGGGGTTTACTTACAACACTTATTATGTTTTTAAGCAGAATTACACATCAAAATGGTTACTGACAAGTCCTGGAAATGTCATTTAAGGCAATCTCGGAAATTTTAATCTAATTTTTTCCGCCCGCTACACGCCAGATGATGGTGACGCTACGCTTAGATAGTACCAAAGATACTATAAGCATAGATTCCACACTCCTATACGTACACTTTTACAGAAATTAGCGACTTTTCGATTTCAGGACGGTAGAGCAACAGGACGGAGAGTTAAACGCACGCGCGCCAGACGTTCTGTTCTGACATGTAAGGCGTTTCGATTTTAAAGACGACGGTGCGGTGGAATGACAACAAAACAATGACGCGCTCATTTATTAACTAAGTTGCATGGGTTTGTTAGCATCCGCACTCATCGCTAAGTCAAATTGTAAAAATAGCGACTTTCGATTTCAGGACGGTAGAGCAACAGGACGGAGGGTTAAACGCACGCGCGCCCGGCGTTCTGTCCTGACATTTAAGGCGTTTCGCTTTTAAAGACGACGGTGAAATAAAAATGACATCAAAACAATGACACGCTCATTTATAAACTAAGTTGCAGTGCTTTGTTAGCATCCATACTCATCGCTAAGTTGTAACAATGACGAGCCTCGAACCTACACAGGATTACAGAGGCGCCATCGTTACTGGGCATTTTACAAAAAATTGAAAGTTTCTACCTCAAGATAGCTTTCCTTGGCTTAGCACGGACTCGTTCGTAAAATGGCTTTCCAGATATGCACTGCACTGTTCTTGTTTGTCATGTTCATTTTTGTCAGCAGCTTGCATGCTACATGAACAAACGATGTACATTTGCATACAGCTAACTTCAAATTTAACGTCACAGAAACACGTATGTTATGGACGAGGGAAATTACCATAGCAACCCCTGTACCGTCCTGTTTCTAACAGAACGTTTAATCGGTCGACGACCGTCCTGAAAATCAAGAGGACGGAGCGATGCTCGCTTCTACTCATGCGCAGTCCAGTTTTTTGCTGCGCGTTCCGTCCTCTTTATCTACCGTCCTGAAATCGAAAAGTCGCTATTGACTCCTCATGGAGAGGCAAATATCGGGGCGGAAGTGTGGAATTAACAAGTGCGCCGTTCTATTCGACGATCTGCGTACCGAAAAAAGAACGCGTTACGGACAATGCCATTGTTATAAAAAGGTTGACCCACGTGCGCTTTGACAGAGCGTTTCATACGTGCAATATACCTTTCTCTGTGCATTTATCTAAATGCACAGAGAAACTCACTACCGCGCACTTAAAAAAGAACACGCTAATTGCGTTCCCGTTAAATGCTTGTAAGAAGTCGACGCACAATTTTAACAGCGTTTTTGACGAGACCATGGTAACTGACCTATTTATAGATTGCGGACTTCAAACAGTCATTGTGCGTTCATGACAGAGTGTTTGCTTGACATGACACGGGGAAGAAGCATAACTTGTCTGTGAATGGAATATATTGAGGAGTGATTATTTCTCAGATTTAGGAATGTTCCGAATTAACATGTAGTTACACTTGCGCAAGACTTCAATCTGTCTAACTGTTTTCAAAATGACTGAACAGTGATCAGCACTTCGGCCCTGATATTTTGGCCTCCCTGAAGAGTCAGCGCGCCATTTTAAGTTTGGAATCTATGCTTATAATATCTTAGGATAGTACATCATTACTTCAAGATAATAATCTGTCGGAAATTTTGGCTTTTGCCCCCCCCCCCCCCCACAAAAAATATCTAGCTACGCCACTGCAGTGCATCATCCGCGATTGGCGCATTGTGTGTTATCTTTTCAAAGATATAGACCTTATGCATATGATGTCACAAAGGAGAAAGTGCTCCCTCGTTTGGAGGAAAATGGAGGAAAAGCGCATATTATTGCAAGTTACACCAATAAATGCAGACAGCTGATTTGTAACCAATCGTACACGCGCGTAAGTCTACTATACGTGCGGCGAAATCTACGCCGTGAGGGCACGTTTCAGACGTGTGCTTCATTGTTTTCAGCCAAAATGACGTCAGTGTGATGTCAATGCATAAGGTCTATTATAAGTGTAGATGCCAGAGTCCTATACCTACACTGTTACGGAGATTGAATCCTCATGGAGACACAAATATGGGAGTGGAAGTGTGGATTTGACATACCCGCTTTTTTATTCGGTGATGTGCGTATAATAATAGGTACGCACAGGAAATTTCATTCCTAAAATAGCGTGGCTTGCTTGAGCATTGTGTACGCGCAGGATAACGTTCTCTGTGTTTTATCTCGAATACTTGACTTGACACTTTTGCGCGCTCCGGAAACAAACGCGCTCGTTGATTTCCCGTTGTGAGTGCATAAGATATTAACCAGAATGCGAGGCATTCACACTCGCGAATGTAAAACTGAAGGGAAAAAAGAACTCGACGATTCACGCAGCAATGGGGAACGAACCTCGTACCGCCAGCGTTTGAGTCTTATGCCCTATCCAATGCGCCAACAGGACCAATTGAAATAAAAGATATTTGAATAATATATAAACTCTTTAGAGCACCTTGCGTGAATAAATGCTAACAAATGTGATGGAGTTATGCGTCTATAGTGGAGGGTTGTCTTTTATGTTATTGTCTTTAATGATGGGAAGTGCTCACTCGAAGGTAGTATGTTTAACTGGGGATCGTTCGACAGTTCAGCAATCACCCTTTGCTGGCGATGAACGACACAGAAGGCCTAAGTACTGTGGATAAATTGAAGTTTATAAAAATGACAATATTGTACAAGAAGTGCAGGGCATAACAAGACAAGAGAAATGTCACCATATTGGACCTAACGACTGTTGCAAGTCCAAAACACGACAGATATACTTCGCTATTCGCTCGCAGTAATAGACTATCATTACTCCAAGTCCACAACTGTATCAAATGTCGGGTCACGTGGGTACCGGCAAAGCAAGCACCTATTTGCAAGGGAAATTCAAGTTTCAGAAGAAACTCCTGTGCCAGAAGACAACTACGCAGTTAGTATTGCGCAATTTTTTCATCCGGGACACTTCGTTATCTTATCCGTTCACTGTGTCATAACCTACTGGAAGTCTTCAATTAGAAAATAAAACGTAACTCTGTAGTTTGTCGTTCTTTTTCCAAGTATGTTTGATCTATTGTAAGGAGAGTCTCAAAGACGTCACGGAAATCTATTGCGTATACGGCGGTACGGTACGGCCGTATACCTATACAACGCAGTGTAGTAGCAGTGCTGTACCTACAAGACTGTATGCATGTACTGATCGTACTACGCCATCGAATCTAACCTGCATACAATGAATCTATCAGTGTTTACGTGATCCCCGACAAAGCAGGTACCTCTTTTCAAAGCAGACACCTCTTTCCAAAGGAAATATAACTTTCAGCTGAACCTAATGTGGAAGACAGGTAACTACGCAGTGCTTATTTTTCATCCGGGGACTTGATAAAAATGCGTTCGCTGAAACCTACTCCTCTCGGAGAAGTCTTCAATTCTGAAGGATATATAACATAACTCTTTGGTTTGTCGTTCTTTTGCCAGTTACAGTTGGGTTATTTTGACGGAGATTTACCCATGTTACACGTCGTTCATTTAATAAATCTGTTTCTACTTCAGTAGATCTCACGCAGGCGTTTTAAAGTATCACAAATGAAGGGTACGAGCTCGACTACAAGCATATTAGTTGACAAAAACCATGAAAAGGAGGCTTAAGAACGTTATACAGTCGTTTAGAAACCATCAAATTTAACTATATCTCAACGACTTGTTCATGAACTATAACAAACCTAAAAACTTACTTGAATTACTAAATTCTGTTTAAAGCTATTATCTATTAATCTTTAAGTTACTTTCGTACCCATTTTTATTAACAAGCACATTAAGACGCACAATGAAAACACTGTGACAAGTCTAAAAACCGACTGCTATACTTCGCATTCGCTCGTAAAAACTGACCAATAAATAAGCCAATGAACTGAGCTTCAAACGTGCCATTGTGCGTACATTTTCAAGTGCACTTTGTTTACTCTTTGAAAGCTAACTGAAGAATCACTCATAGATAATCTCAGCTCCTGTCTAGTATCTGGACGGCAAGCAAAACACGTGATTGCTCTTACATACAAACAGCATATAACCTTTTAACTACTCTGATTGGTTAGACTTACTTTCTGACACACCTTCATGAGTGCCGTCTCAACAGTAAGCTATATACAATACGAAAATTGGCTATTCATAATTACATTTGTACAACATGGTTGGCCTCTCGAAAACATCATGCGTTGTCATACGAAGCTTATAAACACGTGTGCCTTAGTTCAGTCTGAAACATTACCTTCATAGCAGGTGTCGAATACCTCTTTGGCGTACATACTCTAACCAGGGAGCTGGAAGACAGCTCTCTGCTTTAACACCTGCGAGCAATGACAGAGATCATCCAATTTCGTTATATTCATGAGCCCAATACGATTTTACTCTCTCGACTGTTGATTGGTTTCAATATATGAATATTCATACTGCACGAAAAGGCTTCAGGTGCAAGTCAATGGTACCTCCCTGTGTGAGCTTGAAGCGAGCAAAATCACACACTAAAACCCCATTGACATTTGTCGTTCGAAAAAGCATGATAATCAAGACTTGCTTTAGTCGTTTTTTCGTTGAATATTTATTATTTGTGTTTGTTGTGATCGTATATATGAATAGTTAATAGCGTACAGTTTTTACGCAGTTTCATGTAGAATTCTTGCAAAAGTTCGCTGACGTTGGTATTACGAGTGCAGCCAGTATAGGTGCAGGAGTAATACATGTCCGCCGGGGGGGGGGGGGGGGCAATCTGAAACAATGCAGTCTGCCGGGAGCGGAAATGACTGCGTAGCCGGCCATACATTAATAATTGTGTTAACGAAAATACGAAATCATATGGGAATAACGGCCACATCTCAGGCTTATGTACAAATGACAGTGAAGGTTTCGGCATGAAGAATTTAAGAAAAATCTCGTACCCAGTGGCATATTTTATACTAACCCTGGTCCGTTACAATACTAAATTTTATTTTTCTTATATGAGTTGTAAAAACGAATCAAATCGCGCAAACAAATGGCTGTACTTCATGAATCAAGTCAAAATTCCAATGAGGATTACTCCATCAAAGTCGTTTTACACAGTCATTTACCCCAATTTGTACAAGTTGATGGCGTTTTCTCATTCAACTTTTTATATTCGGTGAAAATATGATGCAAGGCGAAGCGGAAGTGAGCAAATCATACTCTGTCGTAACAATTGTCATCCTGCATTAAGGTTTTAGTAATTGTTCATTGAGCTAGTACGGTTAGTACGGTAACACTGGTGTGCATATTTAGGGGGGTGATTCCTTGTCCCCTCATTTTCGGGGCAAAAGAAAGCAAAAGAAAAAAAAAGAAAAAAAGAAAGGAGAAACTATATCGTGAAAATATTCCAGATTAGCATGCCAAATGCCGCCAAGTCGAATCTTGATGACTGCTCAATATACTAGAAATCTAACAAAAACCTGTGCCACTAGAAGATATCTGGGCATGTATAGTATCTGTTTCATTTAGCTAGTTTCAAACTTTGCCATGAATTATGCCTTCGTAGAAGACTGTCCTGTTTATTCCTTGTCCAGCCATATTTTTCTGGTGTGAAACCTTCAGAGGGTCTGAAGAGAGTCCACTCCGCGGGGTCCATACAGACGCACCTAGAGAACCAATGGATCTGACGAGTTTAGATGCAGTCATATTAAGTTTTAGTCTCCCACCAGAAACTTAACTCCTTCTAGAGGCAGACCTGTTTCGAGGATACTGTTTTAATTAGCTTTTAATCCTTTTAGAAAACAAGGTTTCATAAGTAGGAAATTGGGCGGAATGTATGGATTCCATGTGGGAAAGCCTTTGCTATTGCATGAGAGTATTGTTTGTGCTGGCGTGTAGGGTTCCTTTTGGAAGGAGCCTATACATGATATGGGTGTATATAATGTTTTACTGGCCCTTCTGATATGCATGATGGGGGGTAATCTTTTTCCTTTTTTGAAAGAGAGGGGCCTTAGGAATGAAACTGAAATATTTCTCAAAATGAAGTAAAAATAGAGTTAAATATAGACCAACGTCTACATAGGAACCATATACGGCAATATATTTACCTAAGGACTGGTCAAGAATCTGGTGAGTTAGCTTGTAAGTAGAATTGCACCTTGAGTACTTTATTCAACTTATAACTGTAGCTAAACGTTGTGGACAGGCCCGTAGCCAGGAATTCTGATATGGGGGGGGGGGGGGGGCACCGGCACCGCATAGAGGGGCACCGAAGAAGATTATGTTTGTAGTCAGTAGTGCCCCCATATGATTACAGTGAGCGGGAACTAAAATAAGAAAGAAAATGATTAGAAAAGAAGGAAAAGAACACACTCGAAATGACGTCATCCGCGTAAATTTGCATAGTAATAAGACACATTTTGCAAAGTAATGAGCATAAATGACGTCATAAGAAATCTACAGGTTCTAACCTTTTAACTGATAAGTAGGTTTACCTTGGAATATTTGTTTTAAGTTGATTCAAAGCATGCTTTATTACGTCCGACAACACGAATTTAATATGGTCATTATATAATTAAATTGAGGGTACGTATAGGCTAAGGGGCAAACGGGAGTGACGATTGAGAAATGTTTTGTATGGAAAGCAAATGAAAATTGTGAATAGAAACAAACTTTGCTTAAGCCAAAATAACTTTAGGCCTTTGGTTTTATTAAAACTCTTTTTCAACGTCTAGTAACTGGTTAAGGTGTACAAAATATTCCTGAGTAGTGGGCTGAGATCGGAGTTTGACGTGTATGAACGAACATTTAACAATGTCAAAGATATTGGTTAAACTCAGGTTTCCAACAGCCGAGCAGTTAAAGCCTAATGAATATTTGTGTGTACTATCGAAGTCCCACCTTTTGCTATGAGCGCTAGGAAAAAAAAAACGCCAAATGCTGACCGTGACTGAAGCGAACATGCAGAAGAACGTACAACGGGGGGGGGGGGAGAAAACCGTAGTAGGGTAGGCTGATACTATAAGCCTTGATCTAGATTTATTGAGGACTTCGAAAGAGAGGAATTCATTGTCACAGTGGAATTACGCTACTTTTTTATTCGAGTGGCCGAGGGGTTATTGTGACTTTGTTTTGTATAGCCATTGTTTGGTATTTTAATCACCCTCCCCTACCCCATGAGATTTCAAAACCCTACATGAAAAATGGTCTGCCTGAAGAAAGATACTGAAAATGCTTAAAACCCCTACATGTTTAAGGTCCTCAGGACCCAAAATAAGATAAAACTTCATGTTTCCAAAATATTCCAGCGGGGTCCTAGAACCCTAGCCTAAGAGGGGCTTTTATGCATGTAACTCGATGAACGAACCCCCATCCCCATGCATGATGTGCATAACACAACTGAAGCCTACAGGCTATGTTAAGCTTTGGAAATGTCAGTTTCTATCACGTTGTCTTAGCATGCATGCTTATGGATAGCCTACAACTACCGTAAATTAGATGCTTGAAGTTGAAGGAATGTGCGTATGAGGTACCTTCAAGGCCTGTTTTCTCCTACAAAGTGATCTTACTGAATAAGTTTTCCAAGAGTTTAACTTTTTTCATGATTTATTCGTTTAAGAGTATGATTTCTCAAAAAAGGGAAACTTTATTTTGGAGGTCTAGGTAGTCGTAATTCCTTCAATATGGGAAGCCTTTTGGACAAACGATCGACAGACTACGCAAGTCATCTATCAATGGTGGCTCTCCAAGTAACGCACTCAGTTGGAAAATATCGGCACTGGCTGTGGTATGGTACTTGCCCTTACCACAGCCGAAAAAACAACAAATAATGAGAAATTCTAAACTATCTAATCAAATGTAAAAAACATTTTGTATCCTAGCAACCCTGCGAAAAAAAAAGAAAAAACTTTCCTTAAGGGAAAAGGCCTTATACAGCACTCTTTCCCTAACACTCACCTAAAAAGAAGCTAGAAAAAGCTGAAAAACACAAAAATGAACATGTCTAAACAGGTAACCACGTCAAAGCTTTCCAAAAGATAGCGCATTTTTGCACATTTCCCATGTTATGAACACAAAAGTTCTAAACGCGAAGGTGTGTCATTTGCCAACTGAAACACCCCCCACACCCCATACACGATCACACCCCACATATGATCAGTTCGATGCTTTGCCAAAGACAACACCAGTTTGCACCTACTGACCTGGAGAGACCGTATAAACAATGTCACGTCCTCCCATTTAACCTCTTCTCTTAGACCCCTCCCTCATGGCGGAAGTGGGTGACAAAATGAGGATCCCCTTGGGTGCCAACTATTCTATGTACGCCACTGGAAGCCATTGTGACCTGCCCCCAAGAGATACCGCCCAGGCTACGGCCCTGGTGTTAGACGAAATGGCTGGTCAGCTATCTCAAAATGGTCGTGGGCTTTCAACCGTGAAAAGAATGGTTCCCCGATTTGTTTGGTTCAATACTGAAAATGTGTTGAGCTGTGTCTATTTCATTTTGTGTATAGAGAGATGTGCGTTTCGTATGTGACTATAAAAGTTCGCGAACTAATATCAAAACATGACTTTGAGTTACTGAAGTCTTTTAATCGAAGCAACGACTTTAATACTTACTTAAAAATTAATATTTTAAGTAACTAGACGTATCCATAGAGGAGGGCAGATACATAAGCGTACGAGGCCTGGGTATTGGGGCACATGCCCTCCCAATTTGGACAAAAATAGTGGATTCATTCGGGCAAATGAGACAGCCAAGAAAATAAATTTTGCCCTTTTGCAACCGACACAGCGGCATTAAATGTTGGGCAACTTGTTCCATAATTCTTAATTCGAGCAAAAATTATCCCTGACCCCCTCCCCCAGAAATTTTGACCCCCGTACGCCTATGGGCAGATGTGTTATTGAACTGTCATCGTATAAACTCGGAAACTGAGCTTGGAGTCGGAAGTGAAAAAGGGTAATGTGATGAAGATAAAAGGGAGAGAAATTAGAAACTTTTACTTACGGGAAAGAATTTTTTTTTTGTTCAAAATGTAAACTGGTTGTTCATGTCTATTTTCTTTTTTCAGTTCTCTGATATCATTAGCATTCATACACGTATTAAGGGCGAGGCAGTCAGAGCTCGTTTTATGCCATTGTGTCGGGTTGATATAGTCTTCAAGTCATGATCAGGATGGTTGCATTAAATACTGTCATCACAAATAAATGAACATCTGACTAGGTATGTGCAGAACAATGAAATGTTCAAACACATAGTGACTGCCTGCTTCAGTATGGGCACAAGCCTTTTGAGCACTCAACTGAATTGTACTTGATATGAAAAACAATCAGAAATAATCTCAGTTCATGCATACCCGATGTCAATCCCCTGGGTCATCAAAAGCAAATATGTTGACTTTGGGAAGATACCCCACCCCCGTCTGAGGAACCAAAAACCCCTCCAGAGGAATTTCCATGAGGAAAAATCTGTTGCACACCTTGCCTTCTCTTACGTCTCCCATTAATATCCTTCCTGTTAAATATCCTGAGTTTTCATGCAGTGTCTACAGTGTCCATTAATAACCGCCTTTGATCAATGTCACTAGCAGATAAAGATAAACACCAGTTAGCCAATAGTTTATCTTGAAGTGTGGGCTTTGGGATAGTGTGTCTGCGTAGATTACGTTATTGTGATAATGTAGTAGAAGGTATTGGGACGACAATTCTGTCGAAGAAATTACTAAACGATTCTAAACACCGTGATCTAAAACAGCAGAGTTGTTTAACAGAAGTGGTGGAGGATCTGCACTAACATTTGTGAAGTACTAGCCTCCGTACTATGTCGATAGTTAGTGTTTTGAACTGTGGAGTTGCCAGACTTATTAAAGTGTGGATAGGGACACTAGGGAAGCAGGACGTTTTACCACAGAACATGCCGAGATGTTAGGCCTAAAGGGTACTGCATGGGAGCGCGGAGTGTGTCTCTACGAGCGTGGGGTCCAGGAATGCATCAAACTGAATGTAACATTTTGTGCAGTTTTGGAAGTGCATTTACTAAAAAACTCAATGTTTTATTAAAAAATGCTTAATTTTACAGAGAAATCAAATACAGGATTTTCTTTCTTGAAAAGTAAGAGGGCGGGACTTCTCTTTAGCCCCTCCCCAGACATTTTGGCTGGGAGTTAAGCCCCCTCTTCCTACGAATATGAAAAAGGTGTGAAACAGGGGACTATACTGAAAGAGGGAGAGACAGCAAGATACAGTTAATCCAAGCTGCAAATTTATTAATTGAAGTTAGTTGTTTGTAAGAGTCGGCTTACCAACTGTAACAGAATTTCCGTACCATCATCAACTATTGATGTCCTTCACTTCCAGAATTTCATCCTTGTAACTTAAAATCCTGATTCCATTGATTGTAGCGTGAGTAGAGGAATACATGGAGGCAAGTTGTTTGACAATTTTCTGTCACAAAGAATGAATTTAGGGACCTGTTTTAGAGTCATACAAGCGACGATAGTCAAAGTTGTAATAATTTGTAAAAAAATGTGTTTTAAATTTATTTCAATTTCAATTTATTAATCAGTCAATGTACAGTAAAAGACATCGAAAATCAGATCGTTCCTCAAGCTCCGGTTCTAAAACATCCACATAAAAAAAAACAACAGAAAATAAAATTAAAACTAATAAAACAACACAATTCAAAACAAAACAAAAAAACTAATTAAGATCAAACAGTTTTACAGCTGCTGAAAAAAAAAAAAAAAAAAAACTATCCGTAAAATGCTTATTACCCTTAAAAGTACGAAGACGGCGATTTGAAGGTAAGAAATTAAAATAACCAAAAGCAGGGTGAGTCGGATCTTTCATGATTTGTTTCCATTTTCATTTTACTTCTCTCTAAGTATATCAAATCTAATGATGGAAGTGTGGTACCAATGATCTTTCCCGCAGATCGAATAACAGAGGAAAATTTGTTGACATCAGATTTGCTGACACGGCCCTACCAGACAGTAATTGAGGTAGTTTAGGCGCGGATCCAGAAATTTTGAGGGGGGGGCCCAAGATGGAAAATCTCATGTGCACCGAAGGTGCACCACGAGCGCGAAGCGCGAGTCCTTACGCGTGGGGTCCAGGGGCCCGCGTTAGGGCCCCCGGCGGGGTCCAGGGGCAGAGCCCCGGGTGGGGTCCAGGGGGCGAAGCCCCCGGAAGCTCTCGCAATATTGCATTTTAAGAGCACAGAAATCGGCTCCAGTTCTTATGTCAGTGAGATTTTATACCTTTTCATGTTGCATGGAATTTGATGTGTATGGCTCAGTATAAGTTACTATATGTACCTGTACAAGTTACAGAGAACTTAAGTTATCTTAAAACTTACACGCCAACATTATGAGCCCGTGTAGGTAACTTGAAATGATTTTTGCCATAATGAGTGTTTTATTTTCGTTATACAGTATTCGGGTATAGGACTTCAGATAAAACAATTGCGCGCGAAGCGCGCCGAAAATTTGAATTTACATTTAAAACCACTGCTATGACTAACGGTGTCAATTCCCTTTATGTGTGTCTATCAATTAGAAGGTGGGTTCGAGACTACGTTTTCAGTTCTCAAAAGAAGAGGAGGGTGAAAAAATGAATATCAGTTGTTTTACATCCTTACAATGTTGACTCTGAAATCACGTTTATGCACACGAGTAATTGGCTTATGGTAGAACCCCACCGATGAGTAATGCGAATACGTTTGGGACCTTATTGATAGTAAAAGGAGCAATTCAAGGCTAACAGTGCGCAGATCAAGCAAAAATCAAGAAATATTGAGAAGACTTTGCAAAAATCGTGAAAGATTTCAAATGATTTTTGGTAAAAAGTGGTAAAAATAAATCCATCACTCAATAAAAACGTACCTCTCTCCGTGAGTGTAAACAATTGCGCGCGAAGCGCGCTGAAAATTTTCGTTATAGAGCCTCCCGGGAGCTCTGCATTAATTGTACACTGAAAAGGGGACCAACAAGACTCTCACAACCTTACATCCATATGGGAGGAGAGATGATATATCACCTTCTTTATGGACTTCTGAAGGGTATACCATTCAGAAATCTATGACCGATGGTGCCGGCGGGAGTTGGTGATTGGGGGAACCGCAGATAACTGCTAAACCGTGCCTTTCTAGGCAGTGGGATTTTGTATACGCTATATACAAGAGTGGGAGAGCCTTTTCCTATTAGTACATGAGAGTGCAATCCCAGGAAGGGGTTTACCCTCCCCTTTGAGAAACTTTTGTTAATTTTAGGGGGCCTATATGCAAAATGGTGGTATCTTTGGGTCATTCTAAAGTGATTGTATGTTTAGAAAATGTCCACAATTTAGTGAATTCTAACTTTTGTTCGGGTGAAAAAGGGGGAGTAAGAGACGGTTAACATTGTCTTCGGTTAACATATTGTCTTCAAACCTCCTTAAGTCCCAGGAAAAATCACGGGCGTAGATCCATCTCCAAAAGTGTGTGTGTGTGTGGGAGGGGGAGGCTTTTTTCACATTTGTGAATCGCTGTCCTGGTGGCGTGGAAGAAGCAGTTGGTGGTAGCCAGACTTTGCGTCACGGGGAGGCAATAAGTTTTGTGATCTTCGGCATGGGGGAGGGGCCCAAGGAAATTTTTCTAGAACTGAATGCCCTCAGATGCGATTTGGTGCAACAAAAGTGTACGATTTTTAGGTTATATTTTTTTTTTTCTAAAAATTTCGTTTTCCTAGGCATAATTGCAGTCTGTTCCATCATTTTTGAAGAAGTGAGGGGGACTTTTTGACGGTGTCCTCCCTTCCAAAAAAGTGAGGGGGACGCGTCCCCCCGTCCCCCATGATCCACGCCCATGGGAAAATTGTACACGCAATTATACCTGCGTGGAGTCCACAGAAACATTCTTGGACTATAATAAAATTTTTCCTTTACATTTTAAAAGGATATCCGAGGTTGACAGAGAACAGTATAGAGCCTCCCGGGAGCTCTAAATTACTTACAGTATACAAAAGAGGGACCAACGGGATTCTCACTACCCGACATCCATATGGGAGGAGATATGATATATCACCTTCTTTTTAGGTATAGCAAGAGGGATGGTGGACAGGCAAAATTCGTTTCAGAAAAGATTTTCGTCATTATTGAACGTCGCGGTAAGATGTTTGGAAAATAAGCAACGGCAATTACGTACTTTCAATCTATCAAATCATGTGCTAGTCACTAGATTAGTCAAAGATCCCATAATGATGAGAGCCCTAGAGACAAGGAGATGTACTTTTTAGAAAAATGTTGCACTGGAATAATTTCTTGCGTCATAGCTTTGTCAATGGTATATAAAATCGGATGTAAACCCTGTCGTATGCGCGCGAAGCGCGCCGAAATTTTGAATAAAATATTAGTCCATGACAAAACCTGCATTTCAGAACCCGCATCGGACACTGTCACTTTCCCACCAACCTATGCTATTCAGAAACGAATCTTCTGACTGAGAATTCTTAAAAAGCACTTTTGCTCCTTTGTTCCCCCGTGAGTAGTTACCGAAAGCTATTGATAATAAGGACAACTCTGACACAAGGCTTGACGCTAGCGGAGCTTGCGAAAATTTGGAATTTGTCAAGAATTTCCAAAACTTATGATAGTTTGAGAACAGTTTGTGAAAGAAAATGGTTAGAACAAATAAACCAGTCATCAAAAATATATCTCACCCTACACCCTCCACAGAAATCTGTAGCTTAAACGACTTTTGGGACCATTTTAACAATTTTCAAGAATCGATGGGGGAGGGGGACACACGTCACCCATTGCCCACTGTGCCAACGCCACTGTCTGTAGCTTAAAAGCCTTTTGAGTTCATTTTAAAACTTTTCAGACAGTTTCGAAATCGAATAGGGTATGCACTCCGCTACTTTGCCTGCAACAGCTGGTGCCACTGTGCACAATAGCACATCACCTGACAGCTTGTCTTCTGTATTCATTCTGCAAGGTCTGTATGGCGAAAAATTTGCCTCTCAATCCCTCTAGATAACAAAAAATTTCACTCTTTAACACAAAATTGTTACTAAATTTCAGTGCAGCTAGCCGAGCCCATACTACATATGTAACGATGTTTACTTATTTAGATCTTAAGTCAAGGATCATTACTCAGCTATTCACCTGTTTTCGAACATTGTAGCTCTCCTTTCGTCGCCAACCACTTTGAAAGATATATAAAGAGATAATCCAGAGATAGCTCCACCCAACCCCTACAGAAATATATACTTTGAATACGTTCTTAGACACTTTTATTCATTTTTTGCTCTTGATTTTTCTTTCTCCTTTTCTTTTTTTTTCTTTTTTTTCTTTTTTCTCCTTTCGTTTTTTTTTAGTGGCAAGGGGGGGGGGGCGGGCCCCCCAGCCCCCCTGGATCCGCCCCTATAGTAGTTAGCACGCTCTCTATAATTGCATGATAAAAATTGAGTAGAATACGTTGATTAACTCTATAAGCTTTTGATCTACGTAAAAAGTAGAGGCGCTGGCTAGCTTTTTTTCAGAATTTCAGCCGAGTTCACAGACCACGAAAGATCGTTAGAGATGTGCGTACCCAAAAATATGAAAGAAGGAACTTGTTCAACAACAGCACCATTAATTGAAAGTGGGGGCATGGAAGACTTGATTCTTCTAAAGTCAATCACAATTTCCTTTGTTTTCGATACATTTAGAATTAAGTTATTCTCATCACACCAGTTTACAACGGACTCTATCTGAGCGCGGTAATTAGACTCGTCATTATGCGATATAAAACCGGTAACCGTGGTATCATCAGCAAATTTCACAACCATAGTATTAGGATGATCTGCTAAACAATCAGACGTAAACAAAGAATATAATTTGGGGGACGGTGGACAGCCTTGCGGTGTCCCTGTGTTCCGAACTAAAACAGAAGAAAAATTATCACCAACTTTAACAACTTGAGTACGGTTTAAAAGAAAGTCTAAAATCCAGGTACAGATAGAAATAGGGAGCTCAAGGTCATTAATTAACTTAAAATGTAACTTTGAAGGTATAACAGTATTGAAAGCTGAATTAAAATCAATAAATAAAACCCTGGCATAAGACATCTTTACCTCAAGATGCTGTAAAATTTCATGCAAATTAATAGAGATAGCATCATTAACACTCCTGTTACGATTGTAGGCAAATTGGTAGGGATCAAATTTCTTTGGCAACTTGGAGTTCAAGAAGCTTAAAACCTGTTTTTCAAAACATTTCATGATAACCGAAGTAAGTGCAACTGGTCTATAGTCATTTAGGCAGGAAATGGAATTTGTCTTAGGAACGGGTATATTAGTAGCTTTCTTAAAACATGATGGGACAGTGCAGAGACGAAGTGACCAGTTAGAGATTTTTGTGAAAACCGTTGCCAACGGGGAGTAACATAATTTAAGTAAACGTGGAGCAATACCATCGGGTCCTGGCGCCTTGTGTGCATCCAGCTTATAAAAGGAATGTCTAACATCATGGTCAGAGACCAAGAATGGAGGCTGATCATCATCGCACAGTGCTGGTGACGGTTTACTATTGTTGTCACGATCAAAGCGAGCGTAAAATTCGTTAAGACGGTCGGGCAGTGTGACATCATCAGACTGAACTGAATTGAGAGGACCCTTGTATTAAGTTATGAGATTTATACTCGACCAGAGAGCTCTAGAATCCCCAGATTGAAATTTCTTCTCAATTCCGTGACAATACGTCATGGGCGGCTCTAAGAAATTTTGTTTGGGGGGGGGGGGCAAACTCAAGTCCGTATTCAGGGAGGTTCGGAAGACCCCCCCCCCCAGCAATATTAATGGTCAGCTCCGGATAGTACAATAGCCTCAATAGGAGTATGCATACGCGTAGGGGCCCAAGTTGATAGGGGGGGGGGGGTGCTGTAACGATCTGCCCGAAAAATAGAAACAAAAATTTCCGCGCGCTCCGCGCGCGTTCAAAATGTTAATGTACATATCATATAGGCATGCATCCGTTATCACACCGCATGCCAATTACATACAATAATTTGCCACGTTACTACCTATTCCATATTGGTTATAATTCTGGGGAAAGTCGTTACAATAATGATGATAATAATCAGTGGTGTGGCCAAGACTTCTCTCATGGGGGTGGGGCAGGCACTATGTTGTGTGATCGCCGGCCTGGGGGAGGGGTATCAGGGGAGGGGTTAACCCCCTCCCCTTTGAAAATTTTTTGAAAAATTAGGTGTCCATACATGCAATCTGGTGCCACATATGCTACCTTTGAAGTAAAATTTGTGTTAAAAAATTTACCGTACGTATTTTAGGTACTAAAAGAAAAAATAGGCATCACCCCAACCGCTTTGAAAATTTTTGAAAAATTAGGTGTCCTTACATGCAATCTGGTGCCACATATGCTACCTTTGAAGTAAAATATTTTGCTTTATTTTAGATAATAAAAATATCGGCGTCAGTGACGGGGAATGGCCTAATGGCTCCTCAAATACACCACTGATAATATAATATATAAGTTTAACCATTACAATTAAAACACACTGGTGAATTAATACCGAATATATAGGTGATGGTGCAATCCAAATCAGAATTATATTTTAATTACCAAGGAAGTTTTTTTAAAGTATTGATTTCCGTTAAGCTACATTATTGCATTATTTTTCTTTCAGTAGGTGCCCGAAAAATTCTCAGAATATTGCCCGAATTTTCACAAAAATATTTTGTTGGAGGAGCTGCAGCCCCCAGCCCCCGCCTCCTACGCCTATGGGAGTATGGTTCTGATCATGTATTACAGCGATGCCCATGCAGTTTTCAAAAGCTCTTCAAAAACCATTTCAGGCAGTTAGTCATGAGCTGACTACTTCAAAAATAAATACAACCACATCAACCGATCGCTACCGTACTACCATAGGGGTGGAGCCTAAGAGGCAGGTGAAATGGGCAAAGCGGTTGATCCATTTGTATAAATGAGACCCAACTTTAGATATTTTATTGTTTCTTTCATTGTGTCACAATATGTTTCAGCTTTGTCAACAAGCCATAAAATGTTGGATTTTTGGATTGTTTTCTTAAACTAACGAAAATTTCGAGCATGAAGAAACTTGAAAACGATGAAATGATAGCATTAAGTATTTTGGATCTCAGTACCGTTCCGAAACGAATTTTTTTAAAGGGAGAGAGGAATTCCCCTAACTCAGAACGACGTTTCATCCTATATACAAATAGGTAGGCCACGGCACTAGTCAAAAGTCTCATCACACTGAGCTTAGATTGACTGTTTGGTGTGTTTATTTTAAATCAATTGAAACGGTATACTTTAGCACAGAGGTGGAGAACCTTTTGCTTAAAACAGGCCATTTGACAGTCATAAGACCGCTCGTAGGCCAACGGCGCTGTCTGTTTGGACAAGGGAAGCAAAACCTCTCCTTCTATGGGAAACACAAAACTTTTAGACTACATGCCCGTTACAGCTTTTTGTAGACAGATACCTATGCTAATCTGGCCAGGTGACACCCTGGCAAAACTGCTTTTAGTCGTGGATGATAATCAACACGGCTAATGGGTAGTGTATCTAATGACCCCGATAGATCTGAACTGTCTGTAAAACTATGGGCATTTAACTCCAGCATTACCGTTACACTCTGTAAATGACATTATGATGCCTAAGCTAATCAGATTACAAATAAGCAACTGAGAAAACGCGCGCGAAGCGCGCCGAAAAAATGTCGTTTTAAAAGCACTTTATTAATGTTTAACCTTTGCATTGCATTGAACACTTCTTTAATTTTAAGCCCACTCAAGGAAAAGGGAGGGCCTAACCCATCTCGAATTACATGTCTTTTTTATTTATTATTTTTATTTTTGAAAATTGAAGACCATGCTTTGCAATTTTTTTTTTTTTTTGGGGGGCACTTGCCCCCCCCCCCGTGCCCCTATGGCGAGCGGCTAATGCAATACGTCCTCTTTGAATCCCTTATGGCCTTACTCAAACATGACCTAGCTTTACGATAGGAATTAGGGTCTGTGTCCCGACAACGATATGCAGCGTCCTTAACGACAATTTTTGAGCAAATTGATTGATTAAACCATGGTTTGCTATTAGGATAATGAGTCACTTTTCTGGTCGGCAGGTAGACGTCTTGACAAAAGCGTAAGTAACCGTCACAGTGATTATGTACTCGTCCAAGTCACAATGAGTTCCAAAAACACTCCAATCAGTGCACTCAAAGCAGTCACGTAATTCCTCAACATCGGACTGAGGCCACAATGTGACGTTCCTTTCGACAGGTGTTCTTTGCATGAGCAAGCAGGGATCAGAATTGCCTACATGGCAGGCTGTACGGCATATTCCTTGTTCAGTCATGGTTTGGGAAGCTGAGGAGCTGAGCAAACAGAGTCCGCTCCGCGGGGTAGGATCAGAAGAACAACCGAGTAATCAGAAGTGCCAAGACCGGAGCGCTCAATGGCTTTGTAAGCTGATTTGACCTTACAATAGCAATGGTCGATAGTCCTTTGGCCACGAGTAGGACAAGTGACATGCTGCTTAAAGCTTGGTAGCACGGTTTTCAGATTAGCTTGGTTGAAATCTCCTGCAATAATTGAAAGAGTATCCGGATCACGGTTTTCGTACTCAGAGATAACGTAAGCAATAATATTAAGTGCGACACCAATATCCGCTTTTGGGTGGATGTATAATCAGGGAGTTGTTATTTAGAAGGAGATAAAACGGCAGCTCTCCCCTTTGTCCACACCTAGTCGCCGCCAAGGTCACTTGCTTTGTATAACACTTGAAGATACAATGGGCTTAAAGCTATTGTTAGTATATAACAAAAGGTTCATGTCGTCTGCTACGTTGAAAAGAAATGTCAGCAAATTTTGTCTATATGCTATAGCATTGCCAGTCGCTTTCCTTGAAAATTAATTTGCAGCTCCCAACGCGATGCAACGCTTATCACACTAGGCTAGTTAAATTTTATGTAACATGTTGATCATGTACTTACTATTCGGAAATTGCGAAAGTTTGCGGAAAGTAATGTAATCTTAAAACAAATTATAGTCATACCCCTCTCTTTAGTCCTTTATGCATTGTTTCAGTGTAAGACCTTCTTGTTATGAGTTAGTCTTTCTAGACTCCTTAGGAATTATCAGTCGTTTTGATTTATCAGACAGTGTTTCTTACTTGACAGTAGGTAAAAACCTTTGGATCAAAGCATTGTTCCTCCTAATCTTATTCATACAGTATAAGTAGGTGTATAAAAGGTTTACTTGGGTATCATGTATCAATTGAAAAGGATCAGACAAAAGAAGTGGGTACCCTAAGCTCTAATAATCACTCATGAATTGAAACTATGCAAACGATGAGGTGGATATAATCAGATTACCATAAATTAAAGTTTCCGATGTATCTCCTCCTAAATAACAACTCCCTGGTATAATGATGTTAAGGTAACTGACGAGAATTCACGAGGTAAATAGTATAGCCGACACTTGATAGTGATATATTCGAGATCGGCTGTACATCCATTAGAGTTGATCTTGACCGACATCAGAGCACCACTTATTATTAACTAGAAAACACACTCCTCCTCCTTGGGATTTCACAGTTACCTCACTATACCTATCTTGCCGAAAAAGCGTGAAGCCAGGTGGTTGTGCTAGCAGGCTTGGATAGGAAGGCTTTAACCAATTTTTAGTAAAACAAAATACATTACAGTTTCCATAGTCCTTCTGAGTATTAATACGGCACAGAAGTTCGTCGATTTTGTTACGCAGACTCTGAACATTGGCAAGAATCATGCTTGGTACATGAGTTTTATTTAACCGGCGACGTAATCTTACAAGAAGACCGCCTCTCTTACCCCATTTTGTTTCTACGCCTCACATGCCGTGTTTGGTACGCTTGATCAGCTGACTGACTTCGGTCTCGCAAACCAGCAAAAAACTCACATAAATCTGGTAAATCAGATGGAGGAAAATTATTCAGACCCTCATAACGTAATAAAAGAAGATCTTTCCGAGAATATTGCACAGTAACACAGATTTAATTTAGGAAATAAATCGAAACGCCTTACTGCAGCTTTTGTACTTGCCCGGGGCTAAAAGTGATTTTTTTCATCGTTAGCTAAATTTCTTATACAAGTCTTTCAATTCAAGCACCCAAGCAAACGTATCTTGCCTTGGGTTAAATAACACCCCCACCCCAACATTCTGTTTTCCAAATGTCTACAGTTGTAACTAAAAACCGCTTTCGGACCAATGAAAATGGCAGATAAAATTGAATATCAGTTAAAAAATAGCTTTTGTCTTTAGGATAGTTTGCCTGTGTCGCGTACGTTTTTGTGATTATCTAGTGGAATGTATAGGGTCACACATCTAATTTGACTTATATTCATGAAATTTTTAGTCTTGATCAAACGGCGCTCCTTATTCAACCTATCACTAGGATTGTCCAAACTGTATCTTTCATCATTACCCACATTTAGAAGTTTCAAAAAATGTCATCATCCGTTTTGTTTATTTAGTTTTAATAACTCAGTGAGATAGAAGGTAAAAATTGATTTTGATCATTTTGTTGAAAGCTGGCATTATACTTATGAGATATTCTTCTTACTATGCTCAGCAGTTTGCTTGTTGTGCACTATGTAGAGTCTTATGCTTGTTTAAAATTAAGTTCACACTTGGAAAGTCTCCGGAGATGGGGAAATCTGTTCAGAAATAGATCACCGGAGGATAATATACTTTGATGTAGTTAGTCCAGAAGTGATCCACTCTGAAGCTAGTTTCACTCAGGGGACAAACTAACATTTTATACACCCGTTTCATTCCTGCATACTTATCCCTGCATGCACATCTTCATAAGCGTACGAGAATAACTCCCGATTGGGGGCGCTGCAGCACGGGGGGCGCTGCAGCACCGGAGTCTAGACTTAAGCATCTTGGGCTTACCACCCTGGAGTTGAGAAGGATTAGGGGCGACATGCTTCAGGTGTACAAATTTCTCTCTGAAAGGAATCCTTTGTCATCTTGCAATTATTTAAAGGTTCAATGTGATTCTCGGGTTCGAGGCCATTGTAAGAAGCTAGTTAAGTGTTTTGCAAGGCTCGGCATTAGGAAGTTCAGCTTTTCTCATAGAGTTGTTAACGAGTGGAATAGTCTGCCTGAGTGGGTAGTTAACTCCACATCTGTGCACTGCTGCAAGGTTAACATTGACAAGTTCTTCCATAAGTGTGGTAGAATCTAATTGTGCTGGGATCGTTTGGTGCTGGTTGGTTCTTTGTTTTCAGTTAAGGTTGTATGGACTTCAGGGCATCTTATGGGGCCTTAGCCCTCCTTTGCCCTTTAACGTGCTATGTTATGTTATGTTATTTGTGCCTGAAAATTTACCGCATGTCTGCCCCAAAATATATATATTTGCTTGAAGAGAGCAAATTTTCTGAAAGAATGGGGTGGGGGGCTGCAGCCCACAGGTCCCACCACCTCGTATGCCCATGCGCATGTCGGTTTACTCTTCGGCAGCAAATGTTTGGTAAATTACTACAACAAGACAACCCAAGCGTAGCCACCACGTTGCTTTCATTCTGAGGGCGAGACCCGGAGTTATCAACACTAAAATCTGCTGACAGGTGCAAGCTTAAAAAAAAAAAAGATTTAAATTTGCACTTAGTTAAACAAGAACGTATAGGCTGACTTTGAACTAGCTTACATCAATTCTTCCAACTACTTTCGTTTCTAATGTATCAAGTCTGTACTTTTCTCCTGAAATCACATCTCGGTATAATCGCACCATCACGTCTTCCACGTTTTGGTCTGTACCTATAACTTCAATTACAACTTCCGATCTGGTTTTCAAGTTTTGGCCTGGTAGCCGGACAGAAAGGTGCGTAGTGCATATATTGCATAAATTTCATACCTGTTCTGAAGCGGAGTAAACGGGTGAAAGTTTATCACTTCATTGTGGCATGATATAATGTAACACTAAAATCCTTTTAAATTTCACACTAGTATAAGAAGTAACCTGCTGACCGAAGAAAATTGGCACAATAAATGACATACTGTGGTTTACGTATCTTTTCAAATTGTCCAGCTGAAGTATTTTCGCTGGAAAAATTTACCAAAAGGAAAGATTGGCCTAGAATTTGAGTTTAGTGAAAGAAATTGAAAAATGAAAGGAAAAAAGACTACGATTTAATTGTGTGTATGCGTGTTGGGGTGTATATGTATGCGTGCGGAGGGGAGAGGTCAAATTAGTTAATCATTGCAGCTGGATTTTGAGTGACATGGCAAACGGATGGGTTGAGAATCGCGGCCCCTACCCCAAACCCTTCGTCATTACATCGGAAATAATTTAACAGAATGAACAGAGCACACTGACATAATGTTATATAATATGAATGCTAACTCCATTACAATAAAAATCAATAGCAAATATATCATACAGGAATAAAATCTTACACAAGAACCACAAAGTTGAAGGAAAAGCGGAGTCTACCCCCTTATATTTGGGAATTCAATTGTGCAGTATCAGGGGGAGGGGTTCCGACGTTACCATTCAAAATCGGGAACAAAATGTTTTCACCATTTTCACCAGTAATAGGCACGGGATAAACGACTAGATAGCAGAATTATTGGGAAAAAAGAAAAATTTTGACCCACTAAACATACCGTTTGTAAAAGAATATGAGTTTGGGAAGATTGGAGGCCACAAGTACCACAACAAAACATTCACCTACCTGTAAAAGCACTGAAGGTGTATCTACGTCTGTAGTTCGAAATTTGGGGAAAACAGAGTGGTGAGGGCTATGTGATATCCCGCTTCAAAGGGCTGTGCGATTCAAAACCACTCCCAATGCCTTATTGTATACTTGGATTATGATAGGTATTGCATGAGGAAATGTATACAATGAAGAATATGATGAGCAACAAAATAATTGAATAATAAGTACAGTAAATGAAATATTTAAACAACTTTATACACTCAGTCAAGGAGCATGTTAATTACCAACCGAAGCTGCTGTTTATGGACGAAAAATCCTGCTGCGTTTGCTTGATTTCTTGCTATGTCAATTTGGGAGAAGGAAATTGCAAATAGTTTGTTTTCCCAGGTCTCTGAAACATCCACAATCATCTGAATAGCTTTCACGTTCGAGACATTGGGTCGAAACCCATTGTTTGTAGATCGTTGTTTACATCAGTTTACATTGTTCTGTTATTATAAAATCTTGAAAATTAGAGTAAAACATTATGTTCAAATGACATCGGAAGCGCACTAAGCAGACCAAAAAAGAAGAAATTAAAAAGTTGTCTATTATTTTAAAGGCTTGCAGGTTCTTTTTTTTTCTTTTAATTATTGAACTTAATTCGGAATAACTTCACGTTGATAAAGCAGGGCACCTATGGGTGGGAGTCTAAATGATGGTAGGGGTTGAATGGGGCTCTGCAGCGATACTTTCGCTTAACCTGCCCTGCAGGAAGTATTAATGAGATAACCCTGCGTCCATCGCATTTTTGAAGTCATTGTGTTATGTTTTACTTGGTTTTTCATTACAAAAATTTCACGTTTATGCTGAATTTTCTTCAAATTTCTTTCTTTTTTTATTTCCCTTAAAGACCGAATAAAAGTTTCCTTGGAGACCAACTAGCGACTTTTGCACCGGGGTTTCACAACCCCATTTTCAAGGTTTAAGTACGTATCAAACTCAGTAATAATTATAAGTCCGATAATGACAATTTTACGTATTGTAAACGACCAGGGTTACCGTAGAATAAGGCTTCTGTGTACAAAAATTCCGCTGTCTATGTCACATTCGTCACCTTAGCACTGATTTTATACAAAAGCCCAACACGACCATACATTTGGTCAAAAACATCATCATACATTTGTATGACGATGCTAATGGATAAAAGTATAACGGTATGGACTGCTTTCTCAACAAATCTGAACAACGTCCAACATGTATGAAGGTGTTCAAACTTTTAGCTGCATGTTTCATTTTCCCAACAAGTGTTTAAACATTTGTATGACGATGTTCATGGGAAAACGTATGCATCATGTAGACCGGCCTATAACCCTGAGACAAGTCTGTTATTTTGTATGCCCTAGTTCTTATTATGATGTTAAATGATTATGTCTGGATGGCTATAGAGGCTTTTCCTCACAGAACTGATTGCATTGTATAAGAACTGGGACGCACTTGTTTACAAGTTTCTAGTTACAATGTGGTGTTAACAATATAAGATTATATAACAAATAATCTTATTAATTGAAGACTTTCTTATAATTCTTTCTTATTTCGTTGGCTGGCTAAAATATTTCCCCAAACAGCAGGCCCTTCTGTATTCTTTTTATACACCCACAGCAGCCTCTTGCTTTTATGAAAGGGCACATTAATGGAATTTGAACAGCATCAATGTATGGACAGATCATTAGAGTCTGTCACCGAAATCTTCATACCTATGAAAAAATGTAAGGGCTAAAGCTACTCCAATTTAGAGGGGGATGAGAGAGGTGAGGGGGATAAGAGAAGCCAGAGGTACCCGATCCCCAGATAAAGATCTATCTTTTACCGAAAACAACTCTTCGAATCTTTCAAATGTAACTATTCTCTTTGTTTGTGCGGTCAATTTTTAAAATCTGAGAAAACCTGGAAAAATTGGTTTTGACCAATTTATGTTAAAACTTGAAATTGTGCTGGTGGGATATTTTGTAATAAATTAGCGTTTTGCTTGTTGTACACAGTAGACTTAGTCTTGCATTAATTTTGTGTAAAATAAACACTAAGGTAGATTGTTGGGGGGGGGGGGGGGATTCTGCTCAGAGGTAGATCACCGGAGAATGATTTACTCTGAACTAGACTGTCCCGAGGGGTGATCTAGTCTGGGTATAGCTGGACTCGGGGGTTACACTAATCTGCTACACCAGTGTCATGTCTGCATTCGTATTCCCAGCTGCATGCGCATGTCAGTTTATCCTTCACCAGCAGATTTTTATTTAGTTTCTAGAAACCTTCAATCCAATCTAAGCCGTCACATGGTTTTCAGTCTGTGATGTACGGTAATATGTACAATATCGTCATGCAATTTAACTGAAGTTAATGGAAGTACATTATAAAATGACACAATTATTATAAAGCTGGATTTAAGGGTTAAGGGTAATTTTCTTACACTCATTGTCGGCTTGCGTGCGTAGCAGGCTGTATGGAATATTCCTTCTTCCGTCATATCATTAACCCTTGCACAAGTGAACACTGAAAAAAAAATTCTTTGGATAGACCTAATCATAGAGATGTCAGAAGCTATGACTGGATGATTGTTAGTGAATATTCAAAACTATGCAACCGCTGATACAGTTTATATTATATAGTAGCCTATTCTACCCACTCAGTCAATGTGCGCCTCACCGCTTCTTGGTAGTACTCGCTGCACAGGTGGGTATTCAACATATTAATGGTCGGATTTCTAAGGTTTCAGTCTAGACCAGTGGTTCCCAACAGAGGCGTTATCGCCCGGGGGAGGGGGCATTTTCGCAACTCAGGAGGAGGAAATGAGTCCAAGGGGCGCAGGGTCGTTTGAAAAAATGGGTCACTCAATTGAATCCGGGCCCTACAAGATTCCAAACGTTTTCTCTAGCTTTCAAATTGGTTGTATAAAAGGGAGATAACGAAGTCATCAAGGCGAGGTCTAAAATACCTTCCTCAGGTGCACCGCAAAATTTTTGCATTATCTTCTTTGCCAGATGCCACTAAATTGCATCTAACAGTGTTAAAATTCATTCTTTCCCTGGAGAGGACCCTCATATTCCCCGAAGTGGCGATGAAAGCCTAGACCGAAGGTACCATGGTATTGTCCGTGCTGTCCATAAACATGACGTGCTGACAGAAATAAAAATTGTAGGTAACCGTAGATAACTTTTGCAAATTGATGTACTTTGAAGTAAAACGTAAAACGTTTTCAAATATGCAATTTGTCCGGTGGTATAGTTTCGGCTTTCTCAATATTTCCCACGGTACCTGTAGGACAGTTTAAGTGACATAAGTCTTTCAGAGCTACATGCAACCCCTACCATCCTTATTCCTCCCAACCATAAGACTAGCCCTTGCAGTATCAAAGAAAACTTCAGTTAGTAGCTGTTGAAATACAAAATGGTCTAAGGGTGATCTTTATAATCTCTTCAGTCAAGTTCAGTGCCTATTTAAAGTTATTAGGTAATCGGGGGGGGGGGCAGTCAAAGCTTGACCTACAGTACCTCATTCTTGTGGTGACAATATCTTAAATGCCCCAGAGCTTCCGGGAGCATTCCCCCCGTCCCCTACTGGGACGTTGCCCAACGGGGTCATTGTGAGAACGGTCCACATCTCGATGGGCCTCTGGCAACTGTTAACTTTCCCCAAAATTTCTACGCTCTTGACCCCCATGAAGCCTTCAGGCTTTTGTAAATGGCGGGTTTAGGCTTTGTCATCTTAAAGGGAATCAGTTTTTTTAAGTCCTGCACCGCTGGTTTGCTACCCTGGGTCGGACCAGTGGCGTTTTTAGGGGCATTGGGCAATGCCCCCTCACCCATGCCAAGTTGTTTTCTTAAGTATCTAAAATATGTAAATTTTTAAACACAAATATTACTTCAAAGGTAGCATATGTTGCACCAGATTGTATGTAAGGACACTACAGTAGAGTGTTTTCAAAAATTTTTCACGACACTTAAAAACATACTGTAGTGGCTCCCGCTCTGAGAGGAATTCTGGCACTACTAGCCATACAGTGTTCATCGGATGCCCACACGTAAAAAGCCGTGAATGTGCAGGTCTCCCCTTTCTTCCAACATGTTTTTATATTATTGTCGTTTTATTCATAGCTATATCATTCTACAAACAAAGGGGTGCCCAACCCTTTACGTACCCTGGTGTAAAAGGGGGCGGTGAGATGAAAAACCCAGTTCGGAACCACTGAACATAGACCATTATCTGGAATATTTTGTAGACACAGCACGATGAATTGTTGTTGCTGGAATGCTGGCAAAAAAAGAATCACCCTTAGGGAAATGCAACAGGTTCACGACAATTTAACGAGGTATAGGCCTATTTGTTTGGTTGCACATCTTTGTTCCGAAGTCTCTATGTTCCGACACACGTAACCCTAATACTCTCATCTTAACCTAACCATAAGTTAACCCTTATCCTACTACACTAATCTCAATGTAGGCTTGTGTCGGAATATAGAAACGTCCGTAAAGGGAGCAATATAAACAATCCCCATTTGTAAGGAAGAAATGTTACCTTTGCGATGCGATCGGCTTATTAAAAACCGTCAGAAATAGTTTCAAGTGAGGCCAGGCTGCTCTGCAAGCTTTTCTGAAATAGAACTCAGCCCCAGCTGTATGTTATATTTAGTAAATGACATGCAAGTTATGTAATTTTTTTCCGATTAACAACATCTGTGGGTTAATTATACTTGAATTTGTTAACCATGAAGACGTCCGAACCTCCGAAGTATGCACTGTAAAAATTGATTAACACTTTTTTGTAACAGATAATAAACGCGTCTTGGTGTTTATGTAACAGAAAAAGCAATAAAATACATAAGCAAATTAAACGTCTAAAACGCCAACTTTAACACATTGACGCCACTTTAACGCCATCTCATAAACACGTTTATGCGTTTATTTCATGATTACTGTAAACATCAAGTTGTTTTTAATAAAGAAAAATTAACATATAGATAAATCATGTAAACGTGGTTTGCTTTAGTTGCACTTTAATTGACGTCATTATCCTTATCATGTGGTTAATATTCGTTCAGTCATTTACTGTGCGTATCCATTTTGTTGTTCGTTTTCTAATTCTTAAAACGCCATATCTGTGTTAAAAACATGAAGACGTCTATTTTTAACAGTGTGGGAACCATTTTGCTCTTTCTGTGTCCCTTTTCTTTTAGGCTAGCTTCATTGTCCATGAATAGTTTCGATATACGTCCGACATGAAATAAGTTTTTTTTCTAATCGACACATAACCCAATTTGCCTGATGCTTCAAAAGGAGCCTCTCTTCTGACTAAAAGAAGTTTTGTAAAATGATTAGGAGAAAATGA
>JAIZAY010001476.1:0-14757 GCA_029531755.1 Holothuria leucospilota
TTCGCTACGCCCCTGTGTGGGACCTTACGTCTATTATCCTACACTGAGCGATCTGAGAGGCATTTTCGACCAAAATTTTCTCGTACGTTTCGCGCCAACTGTAGTGACGCTGCGCTTAGATAGTTTGCCTACAGGCTTCGCCCCCTCCTTTGCAAATTTCTGGCTACGCGACTGCACCAACCCAAGGATGCAAGCACGCCCAGAAGTCCTCTTTATGGTCACCGCCGTACAGGGGTCCACCCTCTCAGCGGGTTTCTTCGTAAGACTACAAGTCACCCAGGGGCAGGGAGGTACATCGGAATATTTTCCCAAGACTGAACAAGTGATTTGGGGCGTTATTCTTTCGTTTGTAAGTCAAGGGGTGAGAACTCATCTCCCATGGATTCGGGCCTGCCTATACTGATACTAAGAAATGTCGCTGAGTGGTTCATGGGCGATTACCTTACCCACAAAGCCTCCGAAGTCTCTGTCAGAAAAGTTTTTGCCACCTCTTAATAATTCCTGCAATGCAAAGTCGTCGATGGTCACAGAATACCCAAGTAGAAAATGATACATGCATACATATTCAGAAACCTAACGGTGTATGTGACCCAAATATACAATTTTGTTTTTATTTTCGGCTCGCTTCGCTCGCATCTAGTCTAAATAGGCTAGGTGTCTGTACCCCTTCCTGTGAAGACAACTGAGTGTGATCATTATTTCCAAAAGCAACGGGAACCCTTCCAGCTGTCCACACTCCCTACCAACAAACAAGCCCTCATTAATTTGACCAGTAGCGTAGCCAGGATTGTGTCGTGGGGAGGGTTTTGGAATACGACATGAGGGAAAGGTCTAAGGGGAGGGAGAAAAAACGGCTATTTTAGGTGTCCAGATGCAAAATGGTGTAATGTTTGTGCCTCAAATGTAATAAAGTTTATAGTGATCATGTGTTTTTTGCAATATTTTTTTTCAAGGTTGGGTCATGGGGGGGGGGTTTCAACCCCCAAAATCCTCCCCGTGGCTACGCCACTGAATTTGACCGACGGTTACTCTAATAGCCTGTTCTCACGAGCTCTGGCTTGCCCCACTCATGCCCTACCCTTGCTCCACCTATTGATGAAACCCTGACATTTTCCTCGTGTGAACGCGGCAAGCCCGGGTTTAATTAAGCCCCTCATTCGAGGTAGGGTTAGAGCAGCCAAGCCCGGGGTAAAGTATGACATGTGTAAATAAATAATTGCCTTTTGGGAGTGATGTGAGGTCAGATTGTACTTCTTGTGGTTTCTATAGACCAGTGTTGTGTGGATTTGTGCATAGTGCTTTGGTACATATGATATTTTAACAACTGTGTACTGAATGTCTTTCACTCTTGCACTTCTTCTGACAAGAGAGAAAAATGTAACTTGTACAGTATTTTTGTCAGGATAAAGTCATTGCACACTTAGGAAGTTGCTTTAATTAACTTTAAGTTAATCTTCCTTCATTGTACCAATTCATTTATTAGTCCGTTAAGTACTTTCTGACAAAATTTCAGTAGTGCTAAATACTTGTTATTTGTTTTAATACAATCTTAACTACTATTATACATTGAGGGACTAATTGCGATTCTGTACAGTTTCGTGGGGAGACAAAATGGATTGGATTGCAATTGGGAACCCCTTTTCTCAGTATGAGAATGTGTATCGCTGAGGTACATTCAACATTGAAGGCTGAAGTTGTCTTAAAAAGTCTGTCTGCACAGGGAGCTAGAAGACATGTCTTCCAGCTCCCTGGTCTGCATGACCAGTCGCAGATTTACAGGGGCCTGCCTCTCCCACTCCTCACAAGCCCCCCCCCCCCAAAAAAAAAAAGAAAAGAAAAAAGGAGAAAATGAGAAAAAAAAAAAGTTAACAAGATTTTCTAAAAACGTCACCAGAGTATATCTTTCTGCCCGGTTTGGATGTAGCTCAAGTTTAAATCAGCTCTATTAAAAGCCCATTTAAGTGGTTGACGACGAGAGGAGGAATATGGTGAATGACTTAGCAATGGTGCGGGTCTACAGATCTATGGACATGAACATATTAACTGGGAGAATGGCAAGTTCCATTGAACTATAGTACCAAATTTGTGTTGAAGCATGAAATTTAGGCAATTTGGGGGGATCAAGATGCCAAATTTTCATCATATGATGACTTATTAAAGACTCCAGAATGGAGAATACATGTAGGAGGCGCATATGTCCCCTCCAATCGATTTCCGACGGACAGACGCATGGCGGAGTTTAGGCAGAGCAGGGAGCTGGAAGACTTCCAATTCCCTGGGGAGAGAAAGATAAGGACGGAAAGGAAGAAGGAACAAACCATCAAGCGAGGCTGGCAGTGTGGGGGAGAGACTGAGAGGCAGCTAAGCCCCGGCCCCGATGTTAATTTTTCATCACTATCAATAACGGAGGTTTTCTTCATGGAAGATTTCCTTTTATAGTTAAACAATGTGTGAGAAAGAGCCGGTTGCATTGCCATGGAGTGTGGTTTGGTGTCAGCACCCAATGAGTGGGTCTACAAAAATTGACAAGTAAAGAGAAATTAAAGGAGCTGAGTAGGCGCCAAAGTAGAATAAATTCTCGGACCCGCTGACTTCGTTACGTCACATCCGGTTATGCTTCTTGGTTTATCGATTCGATCCAATACCGTTACTTATCAAAGCCATGTATGCAGTGTGTCTGGTGTAACAGTACACTTGTACCGTTACTGTCGTTAACAGTACTAACGTTAGCCTAACTTAGGCTAGCGTTAGGGCCTAGGTCTACCACGGAAAACAAACTCATTGATTGAAAAAAAGTTTCAATACCTGTAAAATCCACAACGTTGTTCACGAACCTCCTGCAGATGATGCGCGAAATAGGCGTGTGCCTTGCCACTAGTAACGCTAAGATACTACATACGTACGTACGTTGTGAGTTGTGTGTACTACATGCAGGGCCGTAGCCAGGGTCACAGGTTTGGGGGGGGGGAAGGTCCCAACTCCGACTGGATGGATGTTTTTCCAACTAAATGGTGGTGCGTAAATTGCACCATTTTTTATGCGCCCTGCGTTAACATAGAGCAGTGGGGACACATAATTTCATAAAGGTGCCGTCGTGGGGGTCTAAGGGGAGGGGCTGTCCCCTCCCCTTTGAAACGTTTTTGTTAATTTAAGGTTGCTTAGATGCAAAATGGAGCTATATTTAGAATATTTTTGGAGCTGATCATACATGGCTAGAAAATGTCCATAATTAAGTGAATTCTATTTTTTCCGACTGGTTTGATTCTTTTCCCACATGAGTGGCGGCCCGTAAATTGCACGTTCGTTTTCATGGGCCTTGCGTTTGTTTACAGCACTACATAAAGGTGCCATCCTGGGGAAGGGCCTAAGGGGAGGGGGACACCCCTTCCCCTTTGAGAATTTTTTGTTAAGGTAAGGTTGCTCGATCAGCTGTAAAATGGTGCTATCTTTGGGATATTTTTAGAACTGATCATATATGGCTGGAAAATGTCCATAATTTAGTGAATACTAAGATTTTAGATTTGGTTAGGTGAAAGCAGAAAGTATGTTGTCTAAGAGAAGAATACGTTGCCAACAAACCTCCTGAAGCCTGCCTTTTTGAGTACTTTTACTGCCTTCTGCTCTGGCATCTAGCATATACCTGTATCGGACCTCCTGGAAGGTCTGGATCAATTATATAAAATGGGGGCAATGACATAATGCTTATTACCTGACATGAGTGACATCTAAATAATAATAATATAGAGTATGACGCTGTGCACTTTACATCTATGGTATTTTTACTAATTTTGAACCAAAATCCAGACGAACAGCTTCCAGCAATGGGGAATGGGCGGGAGGGAAAGCATAGGTGCAGAAAGGTGATATTAGAAAGACAGGTATGGGAAAAGGGGTGTAGGACTAACAAGCATGTTTCAGAATGTGCACCTAGTTTATGCTATAAAAGTTCACTGGTACGTTTGTGCTTATAATGTTCATAAGTGATACAACGAGGATTGTGAAGATTGCGCGTGAAGCGCGCCGAAATTTGGGTGTATACTTCAATGCCAAAATGAAAAACCTGCATACAGGCTTAGCCAGGGGTGGTGCTTTGATTGGCCGACATGGGGGAGAAGCGCCCTGAATGGGTGGCAGCTACTCTAAGTCCCCGACAGATGCAATAAGTTGCCAGACTCGAAATGCGAAAAATGTGGGGTTATGTTGAAAAAAGACTTCACATTTTTTCATTAAGGGAAAGTTGAAAAAGTTTGGGTTTTTATTGAAGAAGCTGGACAAAACCATGAAATTTGTTGGGACGACTGCATGGCTGTCGCCGGGGATTACATTCTTTATCTTACCCACTAAGGCTCCCCTACGAAACTGAATTTTTTTTTTACAAAATATGTTTGCCACGATGGCGAGGCTGAAGAGACAACCTAAAGTTAGGAAAAAGAGGAAAGAACTTCGCAACGATGCATTTTTGTGTTTCTCTAGAATCACGCATACACGGAAGAACAACTATTTGCCGAAACGTTGAATAAATCCAATACGTTTGAAATGGGGGCTTTACCACTAGATAGAACTATAGATGAAAGCGCGCCTAGCGCAGGAAAATTTTTGAAGTTATAGAAAGAATCGTTACAGAACTTACTGGCTATGGGCGTGATAAATAGACGTTTGGAATATTTTCTGAGTATATGTATGTCTTCACCAATATTAGTCTATATAAAATTTTGTGCAATTTTGTGGGGCTTGGAAAAATTTGAGGGGGGGGGGAAGGCAAAGACCCCTAGCTCCCGTAAAACTGTGCCTGATATAATTACCTTAATAATGTCCATCAGACTGATTGTAAATCGTGTCGCATGCGCGCGAAGCGCGCCGAAATTTTTATTAAATAAGATTTCCATGACAAAACCTGCATTCAGAATCTGCATCGAGATACTTTCAATTGCCCAACAAACCAACATGCCACTCAAAATGCCAGTATTTTACCTGGTAATTTGTAAACAGCTTTCAACTTCTGCTGTTGTGCTTCTCCGAAAGTTGCTATCGGAAGATATTAATAATAAGAGCAACACTGAGGTAAGGTTTGAAGCACGCGGAGCGCACGAAAATTTTGAGAGTTTGAGAAGAATTTGCCAAAAAGGACAGTTTCGATGCGATATTACCTGAGGAAAATAACGTTTGGTATTATTCTCACTTGGTCCAGTTGGAAAATATATACAAAGTTGACATATGCTCAGTCGGAAATATGTGCTAGACTGAGATATCAGAAATTCCAACTAGTATTTCAGATTTTCCGACTATCGTCGCTCTGACGAACTTTGAGGGGGGGGGGGGTGTGAGACACTCTCCACCCCTGTCGCAACGGCCCTGACTACATGCCTGGGTCGATGCATCGATCAGAACCGATACAAGTGGAAACGATTCAAAATTGCCTGTGCCAGAAGAAAAAGTAACGAACCAGAAATTCAAAAAACAAATTGTAAATTAAATATCTTGCAAGCGTATAATCAAATAACCCAAGAAATAGTGTAGGAATGTTATTGCAAAATTACTTTGCAACTGCAAGATTATTCTACACGAGAATAAAACGCATTAGGATTAATAGTTTTAAAATTAGACCCGCACAGAGGGTAATCATCTCATTTGGTATGATGTTTTTATTCTGGAAGTATGCCACTACTCAGCTCCTTTAACAGTGAATTTGAATATAATGAATAACTTTTGCAGTGTAAAATGAGGTAAGAAATTCATAAAATAAAAGGCCTTTTCAATGGGTTTCGCACTCATTAATCATTATAATTTGTAGGATATTGTTACACCTTTTTACAGGACAGTTTGATCAGAATTTTTCAAAGCGTCATGCAACCCTCGCCTACCATCATCCATCCTCCCAGCATGTATTCAGGGGGTACGGAACCCTTCTCCTCTCTGCAGAAAAAAGACTGAAATAATTGAAAAATAAGCAAAAAAAAAAAAAGACAAAAAGAAAAAGGATAGGGAAGGAAAGAAGACGAGCAAAAAGAAAGAATTTTAATAAATTGAAATAAATCTTAAAATGTCTTTTTGGCATGATAGTCTCATTATTGTTCCTTATAGGAAAAATTGAATGGATTAATTCTTACCGTAGCCGCCCCATGTAACCCCTACCATAATCCATCTGCAATCCACCTACAATCACCCTATCTCTTACACTGTCTGTTATAGGGTCACATTTAGGGTGACTTGACTGTACAAGCCATTTCCGTAAAACATGCTATGAAGTGAAACAGTAAATTTTTCAAGGTCAAACAAACGTTTTCATTTCAAAAGGAAGTATAAGCAGATAATGTGATTTTCACATTAAGGTGATTAATTCAGCATTTTATATTTTAAGCTCGTTATCATTTATTTTTGAAATTCTACACTTTAATTACACTCTAAGCAAAAGATTCCTACAAGAGTTGGGGTAAAATATCTTTAAGGACAGATGAATGATTTATTGTACTTGTTTTTCCATTGCCAATCTTTCACAGCCTAACTACATTTTCAGCCCTTCACCTTCAGTTTAGTTTGTTCATGTCTTCTTCAACACCATCAAAAATGTTTTCGCCTCATTCAACATTCAATGTGTTACAAAATGCTCATGTACACAGGTATGGTCAGGGGTAGGATTTGATGTGTGAAAGTGGGGGGAGGGGGGGACCCGAGCATACTGTCAAACGGCACCGAAGGCACCACGGGAGCGCAAAGCAAACGGCTTGGGGTCCAGGGGCTGCCATAGGGCCCCTGGCTGGTTCCAGGGGCAGAACCCAGGTGGGGGGTCTAGGAGGCGAAGCCCCGGAAGCTCTGGGGTATTCACAAAATTGTAGGCATTGAAATGATACATTTTAGCTTCAACTTCAAATGACAGAAGGTTTGCACTTACTTAACAGACCACAAAAATCACAATTTGACTTTTTGCAATTATACTCTTATATTGTATGACTATAACAGTTGACTGGGATCGATAATGCCGAGGATTTGAGGTAGCGGGAGAATGGATTATTTATAGGGTTTTCCGGAGCTTTGGAACATTAAAGGCAGTAGGCAGTCACCCCAAAACAGAGTGAGTTTATCCTGTCACTCTAGTTCATGATTGGCCTATTTTGATCATGTGACAATATTTTTGTTAGTGAATTGTGGAATTCAAGGAGAATTTCGCCTTGCTTTACCTATTGTTTGTACTAGTTATGTTCAAAACGTCTTCAGAAGTGCTTGTAATGCAATAAGAGGAGATTTGCAAGAGTTTGCTGATTTTTCAAAGAAAATTTTGGGGCGACTGCCTATTGCCTTTAAGTTTAAGAATGGTAGACCTAGCATTTAGAGTGTGGTGCGCGAAGCTCGAAAACAAAATCGCATTTTCAGACTTTTTAGCAATATGAATAAAGGAAAATCTAAAAAGTATCCTCAAAAAGAGGGCTTTTGCCCCCCCCCCCTTGGCTAAGTGTCTGTCCCTTGCAACCACTCCCTTGTTGTACGGTACTAGAAATGGCACTTTCCGTGCCTTACAACTTCCATCTAAACAATTTAAAGAGTCGTTGAATTTACACAGGTCGAAGGTGTAAAAATTTTGCTTTGAAAGTTTCTGGGGAGGGAGAACTTCTCCCTCCGCTGCGTACGACCATGGGTTTTTGGTGGTTTCAATGATAAGAGTTTTTACAAAGCTATGAAAAGCAAGATGTTCTACAGGAAGTAACCCCGGATCCCAAAACAGTATTTAAAACGGGTCCGTGCGAATCGCTTTAAAGAAACAGCGTTTGTGACATTTAATCCTAAGCTATTGTTTTTCTTTAGCTTAAATGCAGTATTTTTCACTGCATAAAAATTTTCGTACTTTTCTCAGGTGCCTCTTCTTTCCATAGAGCAGCGGTGGCGCCAGGATTTGCCCGACAGGGGTGACAAGCTCCCCGATGGGGGGGGGGAGAGGTGACAGCAACCCGAAGCCCTCACTAGGGCGATAGAGTGCCGAAACGATGACAAAAAGAAAATTTTGGTTCATAGTGACTGGAAGAAACCTGTTGTTTTAGTGAAGGTCAAAAGGTCACCTTGGGTCAGTAGAGGTCAAATTGTGACAACATAGAAAATGATATAATCAAAAAGGATAAACTTGAGGGATTAAACTCAGTGTAACAAATCATCCCTATTCGGTAAGGAATCACTAGGCCTTTGGGCTTTCTGGTTGTATTATTTTGTAAGCTCTGGAAAAGTGCCCCCAGTGGGGGGAGTGCCCCCCCCCCCGTAATCCGGCCTATGGGTATGATTATGAAGGAACAAAGTTTTTAACTTGTGAAGAAGAGAAATTCTTTTCCCCTTCCACTAGTTTTGAAAAGACATGGCAAACATATTTGAAGCGAAGTTGTGTTCTCTGATTACAAAGTATTCAATCGGAGTTATCTTCCTGATAGAATCATTTTGGTTGAAGTGTCTCAAAGTGCTGTCTGAATGTAAATTTTAACGGAAAATGATGTTTTAAGAGGCAAAATTTTCGACGCAATATGCGCACAATTGTTGTTGTTCATGCCCCATACTCGAATAACCTTGTAAAGAAAGTAAAACACTCATTATAGCAAAAATCATTTGTGAATTAACTATAAATGTGCACATCGTGCTTAATCCTAACGTCCAAATTTTGAAATAACCTCAGATTCACCATAAACCATACCATTTGCCATGTGGCCTACTGAGCCATTAACATCGAAGTTCATTAAATTTGAAGTGATAAAAAAAATTCTGAGCTTTTTAATATGGAATATTGTGAGAGCTCCAGGGGACTCTCATACATTTACTAGTCATAACAACAGCACTGGATTATGAAGGAATCAGCTATTTGCAAAGTTGAAAGAAAGACAAAACAGTGTAAAGCTTACGGGAAGTTCGCTTTTTGTCGAAAATGTGGTACAGTATCCATCTGCTAATATCTCAAGAACCATACATACTGTAGAAACTGGATGCAACTTTGACCAGAATTGCTTAGAATAAGCACACCTACAACAAATTCAATCTTAACCCAAAGGTACCATCCTCTGAAAAAGCATATGTTCAGCCTCACCTCTGTAGTATACTACCTGCACAAATTGATTCACAGTCCTCATATCTGTGGCATACAGTATTACAGTGAAACTCTTTCCATTATAAATAGTTAAATTCCTCCTTAAAGACGCACTGCAATCCATCATCTATTTATCATGAGGAATTCTGACCATGCCAGTGGTTCTAGAGGTAACTCGTTGGGACGTGGGTTGAAATTGCAGGGCTTGACTGTGGTTTTGACATTAACCCAGTTTTGGCTTGCCCTGGGCATGGGTGAGCTCGTGAGAACAGGGTATAAGTTTTAGGAGGTTGATAATTACGACCTTTGTGGCCTGTATTATTTTCAAGACTATATCGTTGTCGCTTTTAACAGTGTTTTTACTTCAACATGTTTCCTGGGAAGACCACAACCTTCCTTGGGGGCTTCTCGCCTTTGATGTTCACTCTCACAAAGTGAGCAACCAACCCCAACGAATTTTTTTTTTCAAAATCGTAAATCCGCACCCATAAAAAATAACAGAACATTAATGAACTGAACTTTCTCCTTCATCCTAGTATGGCGAAGAAAATCATTGAAAAAATACTTGGCAAGTTTTCGTAAAAATATTTGGGAAAAGAATGGGGAAAAGTTTTCAACCAAGAAGGAAATCAAGAGAAACGGTTGAGCAGCACTGACATAGTATTGTCAATGCATTAGATATCTACTTGCTACAAAGCTCCGCTAGATACCATTCTCGCCACCTGTGACCAAACACTGCAGCTCTGCGACTGAATATATTCCGTTGGTGTTCAACAGCTACACATTTCATTTGAAAATTTTCGTATTAACATGACTATAAAAAGGTACCGTAATCATCCTACACCGAAAGGAAATATTCTTGGTATGGATTTCCTTTAGAATATATATATATATATATATATATATATATATCTATATATATATATATATATATATATATATATAATATATATTTATATATATATGCTTATCATGTGCTTCGGCTTCTATCAGAGTACCCAAGCACCCTTTTTTACCGATTTCGGTACTATCTGCAGGTGCACCCGCTATAACTGGGACTTGCGCCAAGATTTAATGGATCTCTATACCGGGGTCATGTACATATGTTATCTTAGATTTACTGTTTAACACATAATGAAAACGAATGGAGCAGAGTTTATAAGATAAAGTTAAGTTCAATTTCCCCCCTACACAATATTTTTACGAGATGAAAAATGTCTGAGTTGCCACTTTTTAGTTGGGATAAAAATTTCTAAATCATGAAAGATCAAAAAGTATAAATGCAAATTGAAAGGTCTGGGAGATACCATTTCAAGCAATCTGCGGGCATCGACATTTTTTTCCAAAAAATCTTTGTAGGCTGCAAGCGGCGAACTGACTGTGGCGCTTTGGTGTGTCACGAATTAGTCCTGCCCCACAAATAATGTCACCACAAATGACACTGGAATTGCCCGCATATGATGGGTTTCGGGCCCCCAGAAGGTAAATCCGGCCCTGCGAGTACGTGTACATAGAGACGCATTAGGACCAGCATACGTACGGTACTTAATACAAGTCTGCAGTACACAACAAGTTTACAATGTATGAATGTACTTTATTCCAAAGACATTACAATTAATAATTTCAAGAACCTTATAATTACATAAACTACATTCTAAAAGGAACTCAAAGTGAGAGAAACAAAACAAGTGCCAAATTTAAGACTAGGCAGTAAGAATAACTTTTCTCGTCTAGTTGCTTTAACCAGAAAGCGCAAATGTAGTGACTCCTTGCCGAAAGGAAATCCTTTATCGCTCTGAAGTTTATCCCTCAGAGTTATCCTTCTCGAGATACCATGTTTTACGATGTTCATTTTCTGGGTTCATTTACTGACCATTAAGTATCTACATTTTAAGTATAAAATGAATCTGTGATTTCTCCCTTGAGATATTGTGTCTACAATGTTTTAGGTATATGACCTCTGGTGACCTAAAATGAACTTTGACCTCCACCAAAAACAGTGGGGTTTTTCCTTTGAATATGATAAATCTATATACTGTGCATGAAAAGTATCCATCATTCCTCTCTTGAGATATCGTGATTACAAGTTAAGCGTCACAAACACACATGCATACATACATACATACGTACATACTCACAAACAAACACACACATACACCCTCACACATGCATACACTCGCTAGCGTGATTGCATGATAGATTTCTTTCGCCTTCGGCAAGGAATCAAAAACACAACAAAAGCAGTGGGATACTGAGGGGAGCAGTTTCCCTCAGAAGCGAAGGTATAGGGGTTCTAGATCCTTATGCCATAAATATATTTGCACTATTCAGTTTAATTTGACAATGCCGGGGGTGGGGTATTCCAATGAATGCCGGCAATGATTATTACGCTACTGAAAACATATTGGACCAGAACCGCACAACCTAATTGCAGGACTGTAACGTCCGAGACTGGACTCGGACTCGATTCCGTTTTTCGTCGGACTCAGAATTGCCCCGAAATGGAAGGTCCCGGAATCGGAAGTGGCCAGAAATGGTTTGTGGCTGGACTCGGAGCCGAATCCAACTGAGTCCACAAAAGTGAAAGTTCCATAAATGGTACTTAAAGCAACATTGTTGTTGGTGCACAGTTCAATACATGATTGGTAACAAACAGTCAACTAAATTACAAGGTAAGCCAGGGAATGAAGCTGACTCCTAGAATGACCGTTTTATTGTGAACTGTTATTTTAAAATACTATTTTCTTTAAATAACTACTTGTCTGGCTACGCCGGGCCTGCATGTAGATAGCAGCACGGTACGTTGACGGGGCGGTAAGTTTTGTATGAAATTCAAAGAATTTTCGCAAACTCTACGTCAATTCTGTTTGTGAAGGGTGTAGATACGTTAATATTGCCCATGTTAATGTTAGACTCGTGTTAATGGATCTAATTTGTTAGTTTGGTGACTATTCTGGTTTGATACGATTCTCATACATTTCTTCGTATCCTGCCACGAGGTTGTCGACGACTCGAAGCAAGTCTGGGGTAAGGTCCTCTCGTTTCGGTGTAGAGTGTGTGTTCGGCAGAAAGCAAGAGCTTTTAAAGGCCTTATCAAACACTCCTGCCTGTTTACCCATAATCACTTGTTCAAGTGCTCCTTTCCACGTCTTTATTATTTCCTCGCTCGCATCCCAGGTGAGATATTTCTCATCAAAGGGAATTCCCAGCTCTGACAAATACTTCGGAAGAATCTTGTCTGGATAATTCATGATGTCTTCTGCGTCAAAGATGAGGGGATTGGGGTCCTTGCCTGTGTATTTTATATGTTTCCACAGGAGGTACATGGCATCTATTTGGTAATGTTTCTCTACTAACAAAGGCGATGCTTGAAACATGTCAAATTCCTTTGGATCCCCCTGGTACTGGAGCAGTTTTAATAAAATCCTTCTTTGCGAAAGAAGGAAGTGATACGGATGTCGAATAATGAAGGTATGACGGGTGGGAACCTGGTAAAACGAATAACAATGGAAGAGAAACATCAAAATAAGAGAAAAATATCTGTAGTATTCCGCTTACATCATCAACTTTAAAGAAGCTATGACGGAGAGGGCATGATGGGGGCAAATGCGTTATTTCATCAGGGACATTTGATCTAGGCCTAAGCTCATCCTGTTCAATTGAGGGTACATCTCAAATTGTAGGTAGCACCCCCACTTCGGACATGCTAAAACAACCATGGGCTCGACTTTCCTCATTAAAATGATGGGCTCCCTCTATTTCAACTCTGAGCATGTCCTCAGTCGGTAAGTGGTGCTCAGTTAGTATGTTAATATTCACTTTTCAAATTGATACGAGGTAATTTTGACCCCGTCAAAAATACTAATAACCAGCGTCCCAGTTTAGTATAAGCAATCCCAAATATCAAACCAAGTGGGTAGCTAGAATTTTGTCGAGGGGTTTGAATTGAGGTTGAAGTACCGAAACGGCGACGAAGGAGCGCAAAAAGCGCCATCAGCAGCGTGAGTCCATGGGTCCGCCTTAGGGCCCCTGGTTTGGTCCAGGTACAACGACTTGGCAGCTTCCAGGGGGAGAAGTCCAGTAGGCTCCGGGGTATTAACGAAATTGCGGGCATTGGAATGATGCTTTAAAGATTTCTCAAATGACACTGGATGGGAACCAAACAGTCCACAAAAATCACAATTTGACATTTTTTTTATTAAAGCCTTAGCTTACTCTGTCTGACTTACAGCCGGCCGAAATAGATGATGCCAAGTGCTTTAGGGTGGAGGGGGAGAAGGGATGATGGTGAGGGTGTCATGGGGCTTTGAAACAATAACTTCACCAAAGTTGTTTTACAAGAAGTTAGACTGGAAAATAGCTCAGTATGGGTGCGCTCGAAGCGCGCAGAAAACATTGCATTTATTAAGATATTTGTAGCAATAAAAGTAATAGTGAAAATTAGAAAGATATTCTGGGGGCGGTTCCACCTCCTTCTCCTTTCGTACACGCCTGTCCCATATTGGTGGAAGTTGCACTTTCCGTGCCTTACAAGTTGCATCCAAACAATCTTTATTTGAAAATTTAGACTTCGTCATCCTTATGGAAACTCGTCAAGGGCACCGAGTGGCTGCCCCCCGTCAGAGAGATTGGCCCCCATTCACATTGACGCTACCCCTGAGTAAGAAAATCCCAGTTAAATTATACTCACATCCGGCAATGCATCGTAGTGGTCAAGAACTGCTGCTGCCATGTCTTTAATCAAAATATACTTCTTTCCAGGTTCCTCTTCCTCCAGGCTAGACTTGACGAAAGGATAGCTGAATGCAAAACGAAAACAAATTTTCTTAGTGCAAGCACCAACAGTTCAAACATTACACAGGCAGGCCGGAGTTAATTTTAGATTGACTATTATGGTTAAGGAAGCCAATTGATTAGTTCCTAATTGTAGAGTATTAATGTCACAGAACTTAATCTTGTCGGGTGAATGTTCGATGAGATATATGTGTTTGCTTATAGCACCTACCGTTACTTGTTCTGCATAATAACAGTATACACAAAATGCTCCCCTACATTGTTAATGTAACATCATATCAATGCATTGCTTCCCATGAGCCTGTCCAGTTTAGCTTCGATTTGTGATTAAAGATCAAATGCCACTGATTGCCACAGATTGATAACACGATCAATTAAAATATAATTTAAAAATTACTAAACACTTAAAAAATAATTTTTTAACAAAATGAGCTTTAAACATGAGATTAGGAGTTTATCCAATAATGAATTTGTGTCTCAAAGCTGATCAAGGGACTCCGCGCTTGTCAGAAAAAATTTTGGATGTATTTTATAAAAGAAGAATTAAATTCAAATATTCTGGTGAAATCTGTATTCAAGTCTCATGTGTGGTTCTCGAGATATAAGGGGTTTCTACTAGCAAAAAAGTGAAAAGTTTTGGACTTCTTTTTGAAAAAAAAATTGAAAATTTAGAGCTTTTACCGGGGAAATTCAAGTAAAGGGTAGGCGGTGCCACTATCTGACGTCACATACGGCAGTCGGTGAACCTTTCACCTAATAGGAAAGGCCCGAAATCATCGTTCGTAATTTCAAAAGAAAGAATTTATAGGTATTTTCATAAGATCTTATGTGCCGGGGGTTGATTGTTAATGGTATGGTCTCTTTGACCAGACGGCCTGCCTGAAGTATGGAGAAGTCAAAATTTCGGAATT
>JAIZAY010000891.1:0-26400 GCA_029531755.1 Holothuria leucospilota
TAAAAGACGGAAGCATTGGCCTACAGTGCACGTCACCAACAAAATTTTATTTAGAAATACAGTGGTCGAATCATTACAATTTCGGTAATTCCAGATTTGATACTATGTAAGGCCTCAATAATACCATGTTTTACACTGCCTGGACGTACGCCCCAAAACACTGACAGGGCTGCCATAGTCTCTGCATTTGGTCATTTTTTCACTGTTACTCAATGATCCCACGCCAAAACAAGAAAAATTAGGCAGCGGAGAACATGCACGTGATTAAAAACGTACATTTATGCCCACATGTCAATGCAAAAGTACCTGGGTCGCTGGCATCAAGTCGGACTAAGATATGGGTCACAAATTTCTCAAGGAAAAGTCCTCTCATTATTTCACCAAATATAGGGAACATGACTACTATAAGATCTGATTAGACGCCTTGAACAGGAATGCATATGTAGTAAGGCACTGTACTATGATTTTTGTCTTCTGTTAATAGCTGTGTGAAAAAATTAATGTTTATGAGAGTTGGAGACTGAAATTTATATGAAGCAGAGAATGGCAAAAATAAGACATGGGTAAGTGCTATTTTCCGGCGATCTGGTGAGGTCTAATTTTGTCAATAACCTTTTTCTGGTACGCTCCGCGCCTAACGATTGGTGGCGCCTCCGCTTAGATGGGTATAGTGGCCGTCCAATGCAACAGTTCGAACAACCCTCGCCCCCCCCCTTTTCAGAAATCCTGGATCCGCGCCCTGACATTCCTTCACATGTTACATTTCTTCCAGATTCATATGCCTTGTCTACACTATGTACCACTATCCCTTTGTTTATTTGTAACATTGCAGTCTCGATAACACTGATTAGGCCTATCTTCTATTTTCAAGTACTCCGCTTGTATGAACTAAATAAATGGCACGATTTCCAGGCTTAACTATACTACTCAAAAGTTACACTCTGAATCTGGATAAACGCCCAAACCACTTCATTCATCCAACATATCCTGTTAGGCTGTTAAAAGTGTCTATGTCACTTTCAAAAAGTCTTGCAGCATGTAAAACAGTCGCCCTTCAGCCAGAATAACATTATGGGTGTTGTGTGTGTGGGGGGGGGGGCACCTCGATGTTGCGGTTTTCGCCGGCCTGTGGAGAGGAGAGGGGTCTAAAGGGGAGGGGTTGTCCCCTAAACTTTGAAAAAATTTTTTGCCTAATTCGAGGTCTCTAGATTGCAAAATTGTACGTGACTTTTCATGCTTTTCATTCTTTATAGTTTGTATTCCAAACATGCTGGTCTCCGTAATAAATTTTCCTCCTTCGCATGCGAGACCTTTTATTGAAAAACTTGAGAGGGGGGGTGGGGGGAGCACGTGCCCCCTCGTGGCTTCGGTTGGGGAGTTGTAAATATCTCAAACTTCCGATAGACCATGCACCATTCCCTTAATCCATTTCGGGTAGATGCAATATATTCTTCCACACTCACAAATAACACAGGCAAATCGTTTACACATATTGATGTTACAATAGCCTGTCTTAAATACAAATAATTATCTTCTACACCTTTAATCAATACTGCCAAATAGGCCGTCTTCCATAGGCAGAAAAGATGCCTAGATTTATGATTTCGCTCACTTTCGTGGTGATTACTCAATAAGAGTAAAATTACGTAGAACATGACTGTACACAACTATTTCAGCTTGTTGGCAGTGACCAAAAGTGGCACAGCGGCTATGCCAACAAACAAAATGGCGGCCAGTTTCCCATAATAAGACTATGAAACTAAGAAAGTTTTTCAAATTGACCATCAAAGATGAAGAGAGTGATATCATGTATGCCTAATGGCAACAGATATTCATGGGGAAAATATTCACGCAAAAATTCAAGTCCAACGGATATATGGCGTGTGGGGAATTAATTAATTATAAAACAATTTCTTAAATGGAGGTGCGCTTTCCGACATTACAGTGATTACACATCCGCTGTTGCTGCACAAAACAAATGCAGCTATGCCGTAATGTTGCAGGTGACGGTGTATAACTAATACCATGTAGAGATAGTGAGCCATCCACTAATTTACTGCTACTAACGATGAACATCAGGCTCATTTTGTGTTGCTATGGCAACCAAAACTTGTTCTTATTTTTAGGGGAGGATTGCTACTAAATAAAAGGTATATATTATGTTAGCAAAAGGGCTGAACCCGACTTTGGAGGATAATATTTGATAATTGCTACTTCAAAACATTAGTGGTCTCATTTTGTTGCTGTGGTAACCTGACAACAAGTAATGAGGGCGCCCTTCACCTCAACAAGACATCGCTTGAACTGCTTAAAGGTGATCAGTCGTCTTGAAATATTCTTTGTGACGTCAGCCTTTTCTTGACATGTTTCTGCAGTCGTCACTGTTCAAACGGATACACCGTACAAGTAGCTATGATGACATCGGTATAGCTAGTAGGTATACAGCTTACAAGCCGTCTATCTTGCTTACAGATTAGCGTATACCATGCTTGTACGGTGTATCCTTGCACCCCCCCCCCCAGTGACGACGGCCAGAAACATGTCAAGAAAAGGCTGACGTCCACAAAGAATATTTCAAGGACGATCTGATCACCTTTAACACTATACCAGAACCCTTATGAACAAGATACCCAAACATTGTGGTCGGTGGTGGAGGGGGAATGAGCATGTTATTACTATCATTACACATTATATACTTTCATAACGAATATATACAATGAGTGACCTGTAATCAGGTGGGTGATTGGCGCCAGTTGGGAGAAAGGGCCATGCAGCCGTTGGGACGCCCCCCCCCCACCCCATTTTTAGTTTAGCAAGTAACATGTAGGGCAGAGGGACAGTTTATGTAGAGGTCTCGTAAATTTAATCCCATTATCGCCCAATGGCCTAGTTGCTGTTCTCTTCTGTGTGTCACGTTTGGTCAGTTAGGCGATCACGGAGCAAAAGTTTGGCTATCAAGTTTGGCTATTTCCCCATCGGCGTAGTCCCAGGTGTTTTTGATTCAATGGATAAAGGCCGATTTCACAGGTCGATGAGTAAGCGGATGGGGAGGGGGGGGGCTCACACACAAGTTTACAGAGTCCGAGAGGAAAAGATACGACAGCAGAATCCAGAAACATGGAGAGAGAGCACCGTTTTTTGAAGGTTTCACAATAATTTATTGTCCTTTTACGTCAACAAACTTGAACAGAATACAGAAATACACGCAAGTCGGGAACGAATTTTTACGAGAGAGTCCTAAATACGGGTCCACTGGATGAGGTGATAGTCTAAAATCATACTGACACAAATCACACCTTTGGGCTCTGAAGAAACGGAAATCCTGAGGGCCTTCCAAAAGCTTTGCACACGCTGATTGTATCAAGCAATAATTTCATACACATAAATTTAATAATAAACACTCTGTGAATGGTTAGATCATACGTGAGGTCAAGCAGTAGTATACAGCGCCACAGCTGGCGTTGCGCGTCTTTCCAAGTTGTTCTATCTCAAATAACACTCTGGCAGCTCCTCCGACGCGTGATAAACTTGGCAAGGAGCGGAGCCCAGACACAGTTGAACAAAAGTAAGAAGAGATCCTGAACCTTGTGCGTGAACCTTCAGCTCAGAGTGCAACTAGCATACAAACCAATTTAATTTCGTAAGTAGTAATCAGCAGAAACAGAACTAGTCTGAAAAAATTTTAAGTTGAAATTGTCAAGAAACACACTAAATTTAATACTCTCACATATGTTATCCCCGATACGGTCTACAAAAACCCTCTAACCATTTTCTTATCTTACTTCTTGTTCTTAATGATTACAATAAACACTGTGTTTTCAAAAAATTCTGTAGAATACAGAACAACAAACTACAAGAAGTACAGCAAAAGTTGGCGGGGTTTCTTGGGGGGGGGTGTCAGTTTGTTTCAAAACAATTGGACAGCACTTTTTGCTGTATTCACCTCTTTTGTATTTCTTTTTGTTCTGTAACTCTACAACAATTAAGAGAACATTTTTAACAGTGTATGTTTTATGTGTAAGCCTACCAAAAAATTTTCGCACGCTTCAAGCGCTTTGCAGTTTCACGATTCAGATTCAAAAGAACAACATCAGTGCGCAACTCGCCTCTTCTTGAAGTATTAAGTGATATGTTAAATGTGTCCGGCAATGGCATGGAATATTTAGGCTCCTTCATATCCCCTTCCCTCAACAAAGTGGGCTGTCGGAACTTGGAGCGCTGGCATGGCCGGCCCCCTTTCAGGAAAAATTCTGTCTCCACAGATGGTCGGTTTAGATATTTTGGCTCTCAAAAAGATCATTTCTTCGACAAAACCCACAATTTTCGGTACGCTTTGCCCAATCTTTCCTCAGTTCCGTTACTTAAGCTGAATATAGTACAATTCATCTCATTTCGGTAAAGTTTTAAATAAGTACATTTTTCTTTTTAGTGTAGGCTTGCTCAAAAACTTCTCGCGCGATCTGCAATTTCACGGTTTAGATTTCAGGAGAAAAACTTTAAATCAGCGCCGGACTATGTTCCTCTAGTATACAAATTTATGCAATACATGCCCCACAATGGCTTGTTACAGTGGTACACAGGTTTTCTTTTAAAAATCCACCCTAACGAACCCCTCGACGGCATCGGGGCTGTCGGGTCGCTGGCCTCCCCTGTCGGGCAAATCCTGGCGCCACCCCCTGCCTTTAATGGCATAAAAGGGTTGCCGTAGCAACCAGGCAATAACAAATAAGGACAATCGGCTGTTAAATTCAAACCTAGTTCTAACAAGTTCTTTTCTCATACGTATATGTAAGGGGATATTTACCAACCAAGATCAGGGTTAACGCTGGGATAAAATTCTTTCAAAAAGGGTTTTACATTTTGAATTCTGAATTTCTGTAGTAATGCACGATGTCTACAATCCTGGACAAAATTATACGGGACAAATCCTTGCGCCCTACCTCAATGTTGGCTTTGAAGGTGAATGAAAGTTGGGCGCTGAGAAAAATAACACACCCTTCGGTTTCTCAACACTGAGTAAGGGGGGAGGGGAAGACATGCTGAAAGTAAGTGACAGGTCGAAAGTGTCCCAATAATTTTGTCCAGGATTGTAGTTAGTAAACTTCCACAGGGAATCAGTTGAGCTTTGCTAATGATAGCTCACCATTTTTGGTTATTAAGTACATAAACAAACATTTATGTAAAACCTCACCCAGGATATGATGCATCTCAATGAAAAAACTGAAAACTCTGATTATACCATGTCTCATTGAAAAACATGCATTTGCTGACCACATTTCCCCATGGTTTTATGATCTCAACTTTACCTAAAACAATTTGAGCTTGGAGATTGGGGTGCAAAACTGCAGCCAATGTTCAGTTATAGACCACAACATCTGCAGTGTCGTGAATAGTGTCAGCCTTGTCACTTACTAAATTATTGCAGAAAATTTAATTAACTGCTTTGCATTTTACTGGCATGATGAGTTCTGAACACAGGGAACCGATATGCCTGGCCATTGCTTGGAGGGGTTCAGGGTAGGGAAACAATGTAATGGGTATCAACTAATGATTGGTGTCAGAAACATATTTGCCAGAACTTGGAAATCCACAGGCAGGTACGAAAATTTGCATAGGGGAGATTTTAAATTGCCAAATAAAGGTTGGCAGATTTTCCAAAACAACTGTTCATATCTACCTAACAGTCATTATCATCATGGTCACATCACTAACATCTTCTTCTGGGCATGGTAAACACAACTCATTTTTACAACTAGTGCACCTACACATGTCTGTACATGGTAGATTTGTCATGAAACAGCTACATCTGCCATCAGTGCAGGTGAATTTCTTACAGGAGCAACTTATCAGTTCAAGTACACTAACAGATACTAGTTTCTGGTCAGTCCAGTTGATCCCAAGTTTACCTTCCTTCTTTTTCTCAACCACTACCCAAGGCAGATGAGATTTAAGGTGCGTTCTCAAGGCTCTTCAGCATAATGGCTGCCTGGTAGTTGGCCCTCTTACAGTGCTCTAAAAATGCTTCATGGGGGGGGGGAGGCAATTTTGTCTCCAGGACTGATCAAAAAATTGCAAACTGAGCTTCATTAACCTTGTGAAGCTGGGTTCCTGTACAAGTGACACACAAATTTCTTCAGAGCATCCACCAAGCAATCACAAAGCTTTCATCGACTTGTTGCAGAGTGTTGCAATGTTCCTCGCTTTCCATAACAAGTTTTAATGGTTTCACTTTTACAATACCTCTGAATGCACTCACAGTATCACATCCAGAAACCACATGTAGGCCAATGAAGGCTCTTGAAAAGAAAAAATACACCCTAGCTCCTTGCCAATAGCCTCAAAATCAAGGATTTTTTTGGTTACCACACCCAGTCTGAAAAAGGTTGTGCTTAAATCTTTTCAGAGAAATATACTGTATATAGCCATAACCAAACATCTGTATCTGGACTTTTGATAACAATGTTTTCATGACATATTTGCAGCTTATTTGCTGTGAAGCAGAATTCTTGTGTCCGCTTCTTCATGAGTGCACCTCAACTCTGGAACAGTTTGTACAGTTCTGCATTATTTTGAATATCAGTCTTTTTTTGTGAAAGAGAGGTATCACTCGTGATGATAATCAGTGGCTTCAAAACAATCTGGCTGCTGTTGTGAGTTGTTAGAAATTTACTGCTGAGCAATGACACACTGTAGTTTGCAGAGTCCAGTAAATTGATTCCATTCATTAGCACAGGCAACAACTTTTGCCCAACTGGTTGAAGTGAACCTAGTCAGTTGGCCAGTCTTTTCTAGACAGTGGATAGCACCCTCTGGAGAAGCCATAACCAAAAGACAATTCCTAAAGAAAAATAAAATGTGAACTTGATATGGACTTCATGTAACTTTGGATTTATGAGTTGACAAACTACTAATCTGTTAGTATTAAACAGCCTCTTATACTGTAGAAGAGTCAGGGGTTAGACTGTAAAAGTTGAATAAATTTATCAAAGCTTTAGAAGTAGCAATTCAAGTTGAAACTGAGACATTCCACTAACCTATAGAAGAGATTATTGACAATAAAACAGCTTTGAAGATGATACTTCTTAGAATATTTCTGGAGTTGTATACAATACACCTTACTGCATAGTCCGAGTCGAACAAGGAATATTTCATTTTTGAAGGGCAACTTAGACAACAACACATTTCTGTGTCCCAGACCCAGCCTTACAGTGTCTTTACAGTGATTTAGGTTGAAGTTTAAATGGCTCAGAGTGGGTTCAATAAATCCTTTCCAACCCTTTCAGACTGAGACTAGAGCCTGAATGGCTGGGCTCTGCAAAAAGTGTTAAAATATAGTTAACTGGCCTAGCTTTTAGAAGAACTGATTTACAATGAAAGTGTTGCCCAAGGCTAAAATGAAATGGCCAGACTTTAAGTATCACGCTAACTGTATCTCTCGCTCATAGCCTTCACACACACTGAATCAGTAATGTAAAGTATTACAACTTTTTTCATTGCAGAAACTCTTCAAACGTTTGACTGGTTAAGGTTTCCATGAAACATTACCAGATTTTTGTTTCTTTGGGTTTAGGGGCCTAGAGGCTTCACTTTAAATCTACAAAGGCCTAGGGCCTATAAGCACATCTGTAAAGTTACTGACAATAATTGTAGTAAGGCTGCACTGGAATTTTGCTTCAGTTTTAAATGCAAGGAACAAATATAATGGTATTGCAAACTAGCTTATGGCCTGGACAGCCTTAGTGAACATTGCGTATGATATGATAACGGCTGGAAGTAGAAGGATCGACCTCTCTTATATTGTCTGTGGTTATAGAGTAAGTCGCAGGCATGTAAACTTCATTATCTGTTCCATTTCAGTTCAAACCTAATATTAAGATACACACTACACTACTGTTAACTACAATGTACAGCCCTATCAACAAAAGGATTTTTTCACTTGGTCATATCCTTGGACTATAGTCACCTAGGCCTAGCTGTAACGTCAGTACTTCGTGTAGCTTTTGGGATGCTAATATTGGCCAATAGGCGGCCTTGGCCTATATCAAAGTATAACACACATCCGCTTTTGCCATTTGTTGCTTGTTGGCTATTAAAGGCAAGCCTGGGCATAGACCCTACCCACATCTAGATCTTCTTCTTCTTTCGAATACGGTGACACATCCACAGGAACATTACTTCTAATCTTAAGCTTAAACTCCTAACCTTGGCCTGTTAATTGAGGCCTAGGTTAAGCCCCGACTGGAAAACATGTATGTTACGCCGAAGATCTTCGGCGTGCAGTAAAGACCTTACACGCCAATTTCGTGGCGTGATTTTCTTGTCTTTTACATACACACTGTACTTAAAACACAGTACAACAATTTGGCATGGCGTAAAAGTTGAGAAAACAGGTGACTGGCGTAAAAATTCGGTGTAGGAAATACGAACTTTCCAGACTGGGGTTATGCCTATAAAGTATAAATATTAACATAGCCTAGGCCTACTGTAGGTCTGATATGAATATTGCAATTGGGCCCTTTCGTTTCATATCTTACATGGTAATATACATTATTCATCATTTTGCGTCAATCATTGGCCAAATTACCCGTAACACCTCTTCTGAAAACACATTATCACTAGCCTATATGCGTAGGTTAAGCCTATGTACAATTACGTTAACGTTAGGCTTAACTTTGGGGCCTAGCGTTATAATTAGGCCTTGTCATATTGTGCGATAGAAAAGGGCCTGAAAGATGAGATCTTATAATTCTGCGACGCAATCTGTCGAGAATTACTTATTTTCTCTCAATCACTTTATAGTAAAAACGCCATTTCATGATTATGGGGGCGTAATCCTTACCATCAACTGGAACGAAGCCTCAGGTAAAACGGCCCGGCGTATCCCATAGGCCTGCAACGTTACAGTATTATATATAAGGCCAATGCATAGGCTATGCATGCACTCGATCGAACCTAGCGTAGCGATCTTCCGCAGATGTAAACAAAGCTGGGGTCAAAAGGTCACGAGAAGCAGCTCTGTGATTGGCCGATTCATGGTAATCGTGAAATTCAGATGTTGAAAAAAATAATGCAGTTTTTGCCGATTTTCAAAGTGTGGTGCAAGAATCTGTTTGTTGGCAAAGTAAATTCTGCATTTTGTAATTTTTTCGCATACTCTGAGCAAAAGATATTTCACTCACCAGAAAAAGTGAGCAAAACAAGAGGAAAAAATCCCATGGAAGACGGCCTAAAACACCTAAAAAAGTTACCATCTTCTCTTAGTCTTTGTTTACACGAAGCGGCCTACTCTCACTCCGAAACGCACTTTGCAAAATCCATATTCGGCAAATCCAGTTCGCAATTTTCCACAAAAACCATATCCAAATTTATCGTTATTAGTTTCCTAACTACTTTTCCCTCCAACTTCAATTATCAATAACAAAAAAAAAAAAAAAAAAAAAAAAGAAAAAATGAAATGTACCTGTTGAAACTTCAGCATAACATCTGCATTGTTGATCGTCGTGCCCACCACTTCCACTCGGATTGTGTTCATTTCTGTCGTCTTCATCAGCAACATTATCTCTTCAACCATTTTACCATTTAGCTGTCCAGAATTTCTTTCTCTTTAGAAAATTCGTTCCCTTGAAGGAAGGACAAAATTGCCTTCATCTGCTTCAAGGATTATATCTCCAGATGTCATATTTTTGCGGTCAACTCACTTGCAGTGGACATCAAGTGGCTTGAAGCATAATGAAGTAATTTTCGCAGTTATACAAAATAATACGCTGGAACTGAACGTCATGGATAAATTGACGTCAAAACAAATTTTAAACCAGAAAAATTGGTCCAGGTTTGGTGGAATTATAGATAATTGTTAGCATGAAAACTGTAACAGAACAATGGTCAGTTCCTGGCTCTCGTGCAGGGTAAATATTTGCTCCGACTAAGCAAACAATCGTTTGTGGTTAAATGACGTCCAAAAATCGGCCATTTCGTGCCGTGGTCGGCCAGTTCGGTCCGTCGTTCTTCAAGGGGAAAGGTTTCTTTGCCGACATCACCTTCTCCATTCGTAACTCTTGATACGTCTACTTTTAGGCATTATAAAATTTTCACAAACTTCCAAATAATTTCAAAACTAGTAGCAATAACAAAAACCTCTAGCAATGCCAAACGAATTAAAATAACCACAAACAACCGCTATCGTGTATCTAATATTGTAACTACGATAACTCCCTTTGTACAACACTCAGAAGTGCAGAAACAATCATAACACTTTATCTGTTTATCTACACTGTGTCAACTCAATTCGATGGCGCTGTTCAAAAAAGTAACCTGACAGACCATGCTCAAATAAGCTGACTCGTGTGTGTAGAAAATTGTCTAAAAATAGACACCGCCCACGCATTTACAGAAAGAAAAATCCCAATTACACCCCCTTGAAAAGGTCACAAGGTCCCCGAAAGTACCTTACCTAAAAGAATCCAACCACCCCTACAACTTGGACTACGTCGTATTTCGATACAACCAGCCGACTAGGAGGAGTTACGAACCAAAGTCCAAAGTCGCAATTTTGTGTCGGCGACATAAGTTGCGCGTGCCTGCGTGGCAGGCACCGCAACTAAAAATGTGCATAAAATCAGGGAAAGCTTGAAACTCGACCGGACAACGTCATTTCATTGGCGTTTGAAGATACATTAAATGAGCAGACATGGTGGTACGGTCGCAACTTTCTTGTGCACATGCAGTGGCGGCCCCCGCAGGATTTTAAAAGTGGGGGGGGGGGAGCAAATGGAGGGCAACAGAAAATGTTGCGGGGCAAGAAAATTTTTCGCGTACGCGCGAATTCGAGCTCGAAGCGCGAGCTTTAGCGGGTGAGGTCCAGGGGCAAAGGCCCCGAAACTCCGAGGTTTTAGCATATCTCTGGGTGAAAAATTAAGTCTCAGGAAGGATATATTTTGGTTCATAATGCATCATCAAATGCAAAGATTCCAAATAGTTTTAATGTATTAGGTTATTCCTCCTGTCAGGCCACTTTACTTCAGGAGCTGAGTAGGGGGCATCTGGGGGCAAAGTTTCTGACTGGGAGAAAATGCCCCCAAGCCCCCTTGGTGCCGCCACTGTGGACAGAAATAAAACACGGTGTGTTCTTGAGAGCATGTATCAAGAATCAGTAGCGTGTACAATGGGGAAAGGGTGCATGGCTCCCCACCTCTTTAAGTAGTTGGGGAAATCAGAAAGTCAGAGAAAATCACTCGGAAGCAGTCTGACTGATTGATTCTCCCCTGATACCAGGGAAGTTGCCCTGGTCCAGTGGCGGTTCCAGGTGGGGGCAGGAGCGCGCCCCTATTGGCCATCATTCGTGTTTAAATATGCTTCGAAATGTGTCAAATATATTAATATATTATGCATCTTGCCCCCTTCCGAAAGCAAAAATTTTCCGAAGAGGCAGGGGACCCTCCCCTTAGTCCCTTGCTCATATCAGTCCGGGAAATTCACTGTCCGGCCCCCACCTCACAATTCCTGCGCACGCCACTGTCAAGCATAATAGAAAAATAGACTAAATGGCGCGAAAATATAATGATGAGTCATTGCGTGTGACAATTTTTAGCGATAGATTTACCTTTTGCGTCTACTAAACAGTCATCGCTAAAACCCATCGCTAACGACACAACTTAGCGATGAGAAATTGATCGCTAAAGTTTAGTGAAATCGATTGCAAAAATCGATCGCTAAATTGCGATGGATTTATGGTTTAGCGATGGACATCGGCGTTAGCGATGGTCGCTAAACGTTAGTGAAATCGGCCCCTGATTTCTTCTTTGATGTATTATGTACATATTGTGATAATCATCAGGTAGATTTACAATAATTGACATTCATTATAGCGGTTGCTTGTATTCATTTATGAACCAAACATCTATACGTCTTTTCGATTTCCAGTGTGAAAATACTATATTTGGTGGAGATTTTAGCTTTGTTTTTAATCTGGATCTAGACAAAAAAGGAGGTGCAAGAAGTACAAATATTAATGCCAGGTCTGACTGCCGCATAATCATGGATACCCATGATCTTATCGATATATGGAGGGAAAGGAACCCTTTAACTAAACATTTTACTTGGAGTTCAAACATTATGTCAGCCCACTTTGCAAACTGATCATTGTATGATTGCATTATGTTGTGATCCTACTGACACGCCCAGAGGGAAGGAATACTGTCAAGTTAATAATTCACCTCTGTCCGATTCTGATTATGTTGACACAATTAATGAGCTAACTAGATCTTATAATCAAGACCCACTAAATTTAGATCTGAATCCATCTCTTCTGTCGGAAAATCTGGAATTCAAGATACCTGAGGAAACAATTTTGTACCGTAGGCGCAAAACCACTCATCTTCGTAATTATGAGCGTATTCTTTTTCCCCGTATTTTTAAACTCAAAGCCGATCATTTTAAAGAGTTTGATTGTCATAGAGACTTGGATAATGCTCGTGATAAATTACATGTTTTATATAAATATAAGTGGAAGGTATCGAGGTTAGGTCTAGGGCTAGGTGGGTTGAAAAGGGGGAGTCCAATTCAGAATACCCCTTGAATCTTGAAAGACTTAATAGGCGTATATTTACCAATTGTAAAGTTTCAAATAAAGACGGTCATGTCATGGGTGGTCCTAATCAAATCTTAGATGAAATTCGATCCGTCTATAGTACTCTGTACTGTTCCCGTCTTTGCAGTTCTACAGCCTATTTTGATCGTCTCCCCAATTTTGACTCTTAAATAGATTTCTCCAACTGTGATGGTTATCTTTCAGAAGAAGACTGCAGGGTTGCCATTTTCTCAATGGCGAATGGTAAATCACCTGGAAGTGATGCCGGTTTTCTACAGAGTTTTACCAATTTTTGTCCCAAAATTCAGGCTTGTTGTCTGTTCGTTGAACTACGTATAGGATAATAGTAAGCTATCAGACGAGCAACGACGCAGTATCATTACATTAATTTTGAAGTAAGACAAGGATCCGTTGTTACTTAATAATTACCCCCAATTTTACTGTAAAATACCGATTACAAGATCGCAGCTAAGGCACTTGCCACCTGTATAAAGAGTTTTTTAAGTAACGTTATCAGTAGTCATCATACAGGTCACCTTGTGGAATGGTGGTTTGAGGGTTGTAGATTGTGTTTGAGAGTAAATATGAGCACAATGTATTTTGCGCAGTACGTGATGTTATATCGAACTTATAATCAAAACGGTTAAGGAACAACTAGGTGCCGCCAGTGAGCCCAGGCCCAAATCTTTAAGCCCATCTAGGCTAGGATAGCCTAACGCTACGCTATGGTACTTTAATGTGTGAGTTTGCGCTTGGTTAGCCTTGACTCGGTTAGCCTAAAGAATTGGCTATGGTTCGATACAAGCATCAAATACTGCACACGATATCCTTGTGCTCGTATTTACTTCAACACTCCAATTTTCAAGTCTACATTCTTCTCATTCTTTAGGATAATCTGAGATCATGCAATATAGTAGGGCATGCCTACATCTAGGTTTTTTCATACCTTTATAATTAATGCAAAAGAAATGGAGGGCTACATTTCATGGAGTAGAGGGATTATACATGTGGTCATAAATTACCCCATTAAAGGAATGCTTGCCCAACTAACATCACTAAATTTTTACCAATAGAAGGAAGGTACCTGTTGGGTAATTTTGGGGTTCGATTTATTGGTCCAACTTTTTACCCAACCATTAGGTAAAGCTATTACCCGACGGTTGTTGGGCAAAATTTGCCAAATATTGGTTTGGACATATATGTGCCCAGAGTTGATGAAAGTTGGTTAAAATATTTGCCCAACCGTTTAAGTTTGTGCATTTTAAAATTATCAGACTATTCTGCTGAGAAAACCAAACGGATCCTTAAATTTGTTGCTAATGAAGATTATCTTTTGAATAGAAATGCAGCTGTTTACAGGGTTGTTCTTAAATAGAAGCTAGGGAAGTTCATTAATGTAAAGTAAGTCCTGCATTACGTTTTCTGATAGAAGTATATTTCATTGTAGCTAATCATCCACATGTATATTTACCATGTATTGTTCTATTTCCAAAGTGTTGGCCAAGTAAAGTACAACTTGGTAGCTACCCACACGCGCTAGATCAATTATTTTGAATGCGCCAATAAGTGTTTACAAGAAGTGCCTTGCGCGTTTTTAAACGCGCAAAGACGTTTTTTTAAATTCATGGAAGTCGTTCTACTAGCGTTGATTCTGGCATTTTTAAATTTTAGAAAGGTTCTCTACCTTTTTCCACATTTTAATGATTATTCCGTTACATTTTTAGAGCCTTAACGATGGATTCCTCTCCGTTTATTCTGTGCGCGCTTCTGCTGGCATCCTTTACAATGGGTAAGTAAATGAAAAGAAATATTTATTTTGCTTCCACTTCTAAAAATTTTCCCACATTTAAAAGTATAATTTAAAGACGAAGAATGCTAGGCATTTCAAAGCGAGGGAGTTGAATCACTTCAGTTTTTAGACAAAAAGAAGATTCTTTTAAAATTTAATAGACTGCTTATCATGTGGGGCATGAAAGGATATTGGAATAGCAACGTAGTAAGATTAAATTGTTTAATAATTATACCAGTCATTTACTGTCTGTGCCATACGGATGGATTTTTGAACACAATATTCACATTTTGAAACTACAAGTAATATTTGTAAATTTGCTGTTATCTGCTCTTCCTTTTAAGTTCCCCTCCCAATCGGTAAGTCTTGTCTAATGGCTTTATATCTCTGTCTCAGGATTATCCAGGAATACATGTACATCCGTTCAGTACATAGCCAAGGGTAAAACTGGAATGATTGACTGCCATTTCAAAGAGGGTTTTCACGCTGTTGCATGGTATAATTCAGCTGATCTCGCCGCCAGAAAGACGATTATGCAAATCATCAATGGAGTTAAAGAGGGTAAAGGATATGATTCAGGAGAATATGACATTTGCTCTAACGGTTCGTTGATAATAAATAATGTGACACTTGGGCATGAACATAACTACACCGTTGTGGTGCTACATTCACAAAATGAGGATCCCATCTTACAGCAAATCAAAGTTGTAGTCACAGGTAAGTAACCTTTCAAAGGTTATTCGGTGTTAAGTAAAGGTATGACAGGGCTCTGTAATAAATGGTGGAGAATTTAACATCACTGTCATGTATTATTACGTACGATTTCATGAAGGTCGATCTTGTACTGTACAGAGGTAGCTAAGCTACATGTTCGTTGCCTATTCGTATTGTTTTAGAAGACGAAAAATCAATACTAGCGAAATCATACTTTGTAATTTTTTGATATTTGAAAGACTCTTCAGCCAGTATACATTTTCTTTGTTTCTACGTTCAGTCATGCCATCCACGCCCTTCCCTATAGTTGATCAATGTGGTGAGAGGAAAACAATATGCCATACCCAGTTACAACATGACTCAAGACTGATATGTTTGGTTCAGAATGCAAGACCAGCAGTTTCTCTACTTTGGGTAGATCGCACTGCAGGGTTCGATAGGAACATTTCATTTCAGACCTCTGTCTCAGAAAATGGATCCATCTTTACAACATTAGCGACAATCTTGCAACCTTTCCCATACTCATCAGTGCTCAGTTTACTAACCTGCAGAGCAGCCGCTCCACCCGGCCTATTGTTGAAACAAACAACAACAATTTTAGTTGAAAGTAGTAATGTCAAGATAGTTGATCTCGTACCCATTGTGCGCCATACTGAAAGAGGCTCTCAGTTAACACTCCAGTGTTCAAAAAGTAATATGTCTTTGGTTTTATGGAAAAAAGCAACACAAAACGATAGCATGTTTCAAATCATTGCATATAATGCTCTCTTGGAAGAAGATGTGCCAATGTTGTACACTGATCAGCACCAACTGCAGAAAGACGGGTCGTTGGTTTTGTCTGAAATTGAAGCGAATCACGAAGGTTTATACAGATGCGTTTTTGAATATGATGGCACTGGGGATGCAGTTTTGTACCAAGTTGTTGTTTTTGGTAGGTTGTTTTTAATGCCATTTGGTGCCTACAAAGTTTTGAATGAGATTCATATATCAGTTTTCCAATAGTTATAAACAAGTAGCTATTTCATATATTGCTTTGCGTTTCAAAAGGTCCTTTTGCCTAGTTTTGATTTCAAAAATGAATGTCCTGAGACCAGGTTTACATCTACTATACAATTTAAATTACAAACATACATTTCACCCTTTGTTCATTGGTAGTATATTTGTGAAGAGTCATTGTGAGAGGCCATTTCAGTCTAACATTAGACGATGTAATGGAGCTTTTGAGGAGATTTAAAGTAACTATTTAAACAACTAAAGCACGGGAATTATTCTACAAAAGAAAATCATTAAAATGAATCCAAATATTTTTTCTATTTACCTCTTTACTTATTTTGGACTGAAAAATACCACTTTTATGTGTTGCTGGCTAACAGAAAGTAAGTTCACCGGCGTTCAACCAGGGAGCAGCTACAAACGTATAGCTCCACCTTCTCTATACATATGGTATTTCCTTATAAAATATGGTTGGTATATTGTGTCTTCCAGCTCCCTGATTGTTTAAATTAAAAATGTGGTGTCAACGGTAAGACTAGTTAGTTTTAATGCAAGTAGGGGTCATGAAAAGTGTGAGACTCGTACTGTTTTAATCTTTAGTGTCGGCCGTGCCAATTGTCCAGGGTTGTTCAGAAGATACCTACTGTGTCTTGGAGGAGGAAATTGGCGGTTCTTTGAAGTGTTTACTCAAGGGCATTCGACCTAAGGTTCTCTTAGAGTGGAAGACTTTCCATGACAGCGATGCTTCTCTAATATCATTTGGTAATCAGCGATTAGATGTAACCAGCAATGGTGACGTATATGATATAACGCTGACATCGACGTATTACCTAAAAGTGACAAACAAAGACAGAATTACCCTGGAATGTAGAATATCAGAGTCACACATCCGGGCTTTGCAGTCAGCTACTAAATTTGACATCATCTTTGTTAGTGGTAAGAAAGACTTATATCAATCATTTCTTTAATGCAAAAGGAGAAAGCGTCGCGCTGTTACTAGTGCAGTCAGTGAACAAACGATGTACATGTAAGTTTGTCAAAACTAGTTAAAATTATTTCTCATATCCTTCATTTTTTGCATACTGCAATTAGGTGGCGGTAAGGTATATTCTGTGTAAAACTAAACCCCATTATCCGTTAAAGCCTTACTGCCCATAACGTAATGAAAGATGTGGTTATTATTATGTATACATACATTATCGTTAATAAGCTTATATTTCAGTCACCGGTTCCCAGGGAAGTTTATCCTGTCCAAGTTTTGTCCTAACCAATTCTCCTCTAAAACTGTGGGAGTTGCTTAGTATACCACCTACAGTAGAGAAGTTGGTTGATGGAGGGAGCTGTGAGACATGGACAAACAATGCTTGTTCCTCCTTTGAAACTAGGTATTTTGCCGACACTTACGACTCGCACTGTCATGTTCCCGATATTTCTGAGAGAGCTCATAGGATGATTTTACCCATTGGAATGACATTACCAGTCGTCAAGAAAAGTAAAATTTATTTTATCTTGTGCCGCCACGTGCCAATTTTTAAAAGTACAGTGTGTCTTCAGGTTACTTTTTGAACATAGGTACATTTTTCGATAGTGCAGGAACAATCCAGAATCGTTTGAAATGTCATCTTTAGAATTAAGACTCCGAATGGTTCACCAAAAGGATAATTCTTTGGTTAATGAAGCAATTAGAATAATAATGATATTGTGCAACTTAAGAGTGCACGTACAGCAGTAGCGTAGCCAGAGGGGGGGGGGCAGGGTGGGCGGAAAATGAAGAAAACAAAGGAAAGGAGAAAAGGGAAGGAAAGGGGAAGGAGTGAGAGAAAAAGAAAAATGAAAAAAGGAGAAAAATGGAAGGAAAATAAAATAACAATAAAAATAGGAATTATTGTCGATGGAAGGAAAGGATGGAGAGAAGGTAAAGGGCTTGATAAAGCAGAAAACTGGTTCAAATATCGACGGGACGAATACTGAAACATGCAGGACTAGGGACCGTGGAAAAGACCGAATTAAGGGAATGAGAAAGTGAAGGGCCCAGAAGGCAGAAACTGGCACGAGGGATGAAGCCAGGCAGATTGTGCACGGGAAGGAGGAAGGATGAGGGAACTAGGAAAGGGAATAGAGAGCGTTAGACGACTAGGGAGTCCGCGAGATCAGACTATGGCGCAGAGCAGAGCAGAGTTAGAGGGAGAGAAAGACGAGGACGTAAAGAAAGGCTGTCAGTGTGGGAGTTGGAGGGATGACAGCTACCGTCCCGATTTTATCTTTTCATCCCTATCAAAAAGGGATACTTAAAATCACTGTACCGGTGCAGATTTTCTTTTAAAGTCACACAATGAGTGGAAAAGAGCCAGTTGCCAGTGCGTTGCCACGAATTGGGGTTTGGTATCAGAACCCTAATGAGTGGGTCAAGAAAAGTTGCCAAGTAAAGAGAAACTAAATGTGAATTTGAATATAATAGATAACGTTTGCAATGTAAAGTGAAGCATGTCAAGGAAATTCATACTAAATGGTCTTTTCGGCGCGCTTCGCTCTAATAAATCATAATTGCATAGGTTGTCGTTAGTCAGTTTTACAGGACAGTTTGAGCAGAATTTACTCAAAGCCTTATGCGTCCCTCATTTACCATCATCCATCCTCTCAGGTGCAGATCCAGAGGGTATGGATCCCATCTCCTCTAGGCAGAAAATAGGAACAAATTTTGAAAAATAAAGGAAACAAACAAGCAAAAAAGATCGGGAAAGAAAAGAGACGAGAATAAATTAGAAAGAATTTTAGACAATTGAAGAAAAACAATGCCTTGCAGGGCAAGCTCTCTTAATTCAAAAAGGATTTTTCCGGCGTGCTTGTTTCATTTTTGCTCTTTGTGAAAATCTTAAATTGATGTATCCTTACAAAGACCCGTGTAGTTCCCGGCATAATCCATCCGCTCCCATCTAAACTCACCCTATCACCGTGACCATCATATTGACCTACCGATAGCCTAGTTCAAGTTAGGTAATTACAAAAAATCAAACTGTGATTCTATATTGTTTGTAGTGCGCATCCAAATCCATTTTAAATAGTTAAATATTTCGTTCAGGCTCGTCGGGTCACAGGGTAAGCCCACATAGACACTAAAACATGCGCTAGCTCCACCCATATTTTGCATTCCCAGCTAAGATAGGCTGAAGTGATAAATCTTACCTCTGTCCACTTAGATTTTAATTTTCTGGTGTGGCTGACTGTGGCAGCAATCATCCTAAAATCTTAAAACCCCAAAATATTGATAATTTTAAGTGCAACTTACAACACCTGGGAAGTGTCATTTCTTGTAATCTGGGAAGGCATATTGGCCTAAATATTACCCTGTACGCTTCGCGCCAACTGGTGGCGGCGCTCCGCTTGGATAATGTCTCAAAGGTCCCTCTGAGGAAAGGTTATCGATCCCTCTGGAAAAATTCCGCAACCTTACGTCCAGTTTACCACTGACAAGGCACTCCAGCGTCATCAAATCGATCATCATTTCTTCCGCGTTATGAAAAATAGTTAAACTGTGATCAACGTGACTTTATCAGTTCGCATACTGATAAGGCCATTTGAATATCAAGTCGATACTGTATTTTCATGCCCCAATTCTTTACAATTCCAGAGCTTCCTGACTTGGCCGGGGGGGGCGGGGGGTAAACTGGACCCAAAGCAAGTACGGTGGGTGGGAGAGACCCACCTCTACAATTACTTTGGAAAATCATGAAATCGGGACGAAAATTTCATTTTGCCCCCCCCCCCCCGGGCCGAAGAGTCTGGCTACTCGCCTGACGTACAGTCATTTTGATATAAAACGGTAAAAACGTTTCACATTTATCGGCTGCGCCGTTATCTTCAAAGCATTGTCTTGACAATGGTCTTTGTTTCGGGATTTCTGGGCTTTGAAAGAAGGGAATCATGATGAAGAAGAAAAGTCAACATTGGCTAAAAAATAACAACAAAGATACCTGTCAATCAAATTCTGATACCCTAAGTAGGGTGAAATTATTCTAAGTACATATTTGTTTGACAGATTTGTTCAATGTTTCTCCATCTCTCACAGCTCCCTGGTTGATGTTGCAAGCAGCTCGATAATTTAGATTTCAATTGTCTGTTCGTTTGTTTTTCCGACTGTCTGTTTGTTTGTATGTATTTTTGTCTCTCTGTCTGCGTGTTTGTCAGTTTATGTGGATGCTTGTGTTTATAACTTTGTAAGTCTGATCGTTAAGTTTAAATGTCTGTGTGCGTGGTAATTTTTCGGTTAACCTTGGTGTTTTTCTTTCTATGACTGTTTGTTCTTCTGGCTTCTTTTCTTTGTGGATTTTATAGCAAGTGTTATTGCTAGCTCCCAGTGACTGGAAACAGGTCTTCAAAGCATACCTGTTGTAGCTACCTAGGGCAAGTAACTTCTATATACCTAATCTGTATTCTGATAATCAACCAAATTTCTTGAGGCCTTTTGCAGACAACGTGAGGCTGAGGAGAATTATAATACATTTCTTCTTAGGGTACAGGAAAGCCAATTGCAATGTGACCGCCTTCGTTGTTCATTCCAAAATAGTAAGATGTTTCTTCCTTTACATATGCACACAAACCGTAAGAATTTACAACCGAAACTGGGGCGTAGCTGTTTGTAATAGTTGCAGATGCCAAGCTAGGGTAACTGATTATAATCGTTGCATAAAATGTGGTGGTCTTGATATTTTATTTTGCTCTTGATATTTCATTTTTCCACAACTGTAGTAACTGAAGCACCAGTAGCTCCGATCAGAAGTTTTCCTTTATGGATGCTAGCTGTTCTCATACCTGTGTGTTTACTTTTAATCTTCGTTTGCGTCTTCTTTATTCAAAGAGGTAAGTTGGCGACTGACCCGGTCATTACAGATATCTTCTTGTAACGTTCATTGTGCAACATTGCTATTACAAGGAACTCTATAGCTGTCAAAAAACATGATAAACTATTTGACTGCAATGTGGTTAAGTTTCTCATAATTTCCTTGTTTTACGTTGCCTAGATTTATATACACAGCAGGATCTTCTTTTAACTGATGCTTTATACTTTTTATACCGTTCTTTATGTAAATATTTTCTTAAAAATCTATTAAACTACCTTGTTATTCTGAAAATTTAGGTCACAGTCGGTCACAAAATCACGAAAGGAAGGATAATGACTTAAAGGAGGTGTGTACATTTTTAGATACCTTTTAAGAAGTTAAGAAGTGAATAAGAGTGAAACACCATTTTATATGACGTAAAGAGGGTGGCGTCAGGTGGGGGAGGGCTGAATAGACCCACTCCGTCAGAAAGTCCGACCTGCTTCAGGGAAGTTTCTAATATGGTCGGGAAGTTTATTACTTGGTATGATAAGGTATGTAAAACCCAGTGTTGACAAGTCGCCCTAAAATTTACTTACTGTTGCTCTCAGAGAGTTTCGATCGTTGTACATAACGGACTACATTCCTATTTTTTGTCTAATAAATAAATAAAATTTCTCAACTTTCAGACAAAAGTAACAATTTACACATCTTTCCCATAGAAACAGAAAAAGTCATTGTCGTCAAGTTAGACACAAAACTTTACTTTGTAAAATAACAAACCATAAACTTCGCCTTGCGTAGGGCGAACAGAAAATTTTAGTTTTGCTTTCATTCTGGCAACTAGTCGCCGTTGTCTTGTGTCCGCGTTGAGGACTTCATACCCTCTCATCCCAATCGGACAAAGTATAGTTTTCACCAGTAGGCAAACATCTTTGTTAGTAGTCCCTAGCACAGCAGTGTAATTAATATCGTAAGTGATCACTTATTGAAACTGAAAATGTTTCTTTGCAGTTGATTTTCATTGGCACCCAATGAATTTGTTAAGTTAAACAGAAAACGCTATATTAGAAGTTTATGTTACGATTGTAATAATCGGATTTGTGTGACATTTCCTAAGAATTTGGCGCCTTGGAAGGCTACTTTGTGGTCCAACAAACAATGAAAACATTCAATCTACCGTTGTAAATTATGAAGAGGAAGTGTATCATTTGAATATATCTTTACTAAGAAATAATCCATTTTGTTAACTTTTTTATATTTCTGTTTATTGCAAAAACGATTTTCAGGAAGTACCAATGGTTCCGCCTGCTGAGGGAAGAACCAAAGCGGGTAAGAAGCTTAAATTATGATTACGAGTTTCAGAGGTGCAACATTTATTAACATAAAAAAGAAGAAAAATATTCACTGATGAGATGCACAAAAATTCTTATCCAAAGTTAGCTGTTCCTTAAATTATATTTGTTACCCTGAGAAACAAATAAATGACTTGAAAACTGTCAATAAAATGATGAAATCCACGTTAGACAAACTTGAAAAAAATGTTTTATTGATATTATGATTAAGGAGAAAAATGATAAGACTTTGACACAATAACCTTAGTTTCTTTACGTGACGTCATAATGCTCCCTGATTTAGCAGCACCCGTCGTTTTGGGCGTCAACTTCGTGCACGCGCATCACTGTGTATTCACTGTAAAGGCCATGGGGTAAATGTTTTGTTTCTTCTTTCCAAAGTACGGAAGACCATTAGGGCCAACCTCGAAAACTTTTTTTTTTCGTTTCTGCGACTTTTATTTTCGTTTCTGCGACTTTTGTTTTTGTTTCTGCCACCTTTGTTTTTGTCTGTAAGCGATTGCTTGTTGAAGACGATTCTCGCACACCGCATAGAGTGTTTCCACTTGTCCCGACATTTTCTCAAAATTCGGGATATTTCCACAGTTTACGACATTTTTGGGAAATGTTTCGGAAATTTCGGGTAATAGCAAGGAAACAGATTATTATATGTAACATTAATAAGTCTAAAATACGTTGAACTAGTCAATTCGGGAAATGGTCACTGGAATCCAGGAAATGTATCGGCGCAATTCGGGAGATTCATATCTGAAATTTGGAAACACTGTCCACATATCATACCATTACGCGGCGTGGGTATAGACAGCAGCGGATCCAAGGGATGAAGGAGGGAGCACAAGGGCTTTCACCCCTAGAATTCTTTTAGAGAAAAGTTAAAAGAACATTGCTCTGGTCGTGTATATCTGAAGAGACAATTTTCCCTGTCCCTTTTTTCCCCAAATATTGCTTACTTTTGCAATGACGATTTAAAGCTTTTCCACACCTTGGGAGGGATACCCCTCCAAATCCTCCCTCTCAGGCGCCTCGCGCCCTCGATCTTCACTCCTACTAGTCCTATACCCCCCCCCCCCCCGGAAATGAGTCCTGGATCCGCCACTGATATAGTGGGGCAGTTGGAATTCCTGGCTTCCATACTCATCTAGTTGGAATTTCACGGCTCACAACCCTCCCTCACCATCACAAGGCCTAAGCTACGTCCCTGTACAGTGTACGTAGGCCTCCGCATGAAAATGCGTCATGACAAGTTGCACAGGGGAAATTGAGTAATAAAAAAGAATATGAATGAAAACACCCAGTCCGTAACTTACAAAACAAAACGTATGGATTTGATGATGAAAACAATAGGATCTAGTACGTGCAGTTGCACTAAATAACCTGTCAGTGTTTATGAAGTCAAAAGACAAACGCAAATTACGTAGGTAGTGAATTTGCCGTGTTTCGCGGAATTACTTTACCGTATTTCAAGTATCATGGCGGCCTCTGTTAGGCTCCGTATCCAGGCGCGGATCCAGGGGGCCTGAGCCCCCCCCCCTCGCCAAGAAAAAAAAAACGAATGGAGAAAAAAGGGGGAAAAGAAAAAAGAAAGGGAGAAAGAAAAATTAAGAGCAAAAAATAAATAAGTGTCTAAGAACGTATTCAAAGTATATATTTCTGTAGGGGTTGGATGGAGCTATAGCTGGATTATCTCTTTATATATCTTTCAAAGTGGCGACGAAAGGAGAGCTACAATGTTCGAAAACAGGTGAATAGCTGAGTAATGATCTTTGACTTAAGATCTAAATAAGTAAACATCGTGACATATGCAGTATGGGCCCGGCTAGCTGCACTGAAATGTAGTAACAATTTTGTGTTAAAGAGTGAAATTTTTTGTAATCTAGAAGGATTGAGAGGCAAATTTTTCGCCATATAGATCTTGTAGAATGAATACAGAAGACAAGCTGTCAGGTGACGTGCTATTGTGCACAGTGGCACCAGCTGTTGCAGGCAAAGTAGGAGCGTGCATACTCTATTCGATTTCAAAACTGTCTGAAAAGATTTAAAATGAACTCAAAAGGCTTTTAAGCTACAGACAGTGGCGTCGGCACAGTGGGCAATGGGTGACGTGTGTCCCCCTCCCCCATCGATTCTTAAAAATTTTTAAAATGGTCCCAAACAGGGGCGTCAATCCGTATTCAGATGTGGAGGGGGACGGGGGACATACATGACTTAGCACAAACCAATCTCTTTGGTTTTGAAGAGGGGGCGTCTTCCTATAGGCCCTCCCTACCCCACCCTCCCTTATGATGACTGACGTTGTCCTATTCTAATAAGAATTATCATTTCAAAGTTATCTGCCAGGTGAAATACACGGAGTCCACGGAATTACTTCAAGATGTTATTTTCATCATGTCCCAAAATAGCTGAAACAACGCTTCGCAGCATGGATCTTTGTCGGAGATCATGGACCCGACCAGGCCCGTTGCTAGGGTGATATATTTGGGGGTGTGAAGGTCCCAAATAGGTGCAAAATGGTGCTATCTTTGGGATATGTTTGGAGCTGATCGTACATGGCTGGAAAATGTCCATAATTTAGTGAATTCTAATTTTCCGACTGGATGGATGTTTTTACTAACTGCAGTGGTGGCGCGTAAATTGCACCTTTTTCATTCCCCCTGCGTTTGTATACAGCAGTGGGGATCCTTCCTTTGTCACTATATAAAGGTGTCATCCTGGGGGAGGGGTCTAAGGGGAGGGCGCGCGTAGCCCTCCCCTTTGAGAAATTTTTGTTAATTTAAGGTTGCTTAGATGCAAAATGGTGCTATCTTTGGGATATTTTTGGAGCTGATCGTAGTGTAGCAAAGGTGTGAAGGATTAACAAGGGCGTTTTCAGAATGCTATGTAGTCGTAAGTGTAATAATAATCACCATCTATAACGATCTTCGGCGAAGCGCTCGGTAAAAATTTTGAAAAGTATTTAACGGCAACAACGTACTTTCAACCTTCCACATCATGCTACAAATTAGACTGAATGCAGTGGCGTACCCAGGATTTCTCTCAAAGGAGGGGCATGCAGTATGTTGTGTGACCGCTGGCCTGTGGCAGGGGTGTAAGGGGAGGGGTGTCCCCCTCCCTTTTGAAATTTTTTTGAAACATTAGGTGTCCTTACATGCAATCTGGTGCCACATATGTTACCTTTTGAAGTAAAATTTCTGTTAAAAAATTTACGTATTTTTAGGAACTAAAAAAATAGGCATCAGTGAGGGGGGCATAGCCCAATGGAGTGTCCCCCTCCTCTTTGAAAAATTTTGAAAAAATAGGTGTCCTTACATGCAATCTGGTGCCACATATGTTACCTTTTGAAAAAAAATTTGTGTTAAAAAACTTACGTATTTTTAGGAACTAAAAAAAAAATCGGTGCCAAATATGTTACCTTTTGGAGTAAATTTGTTTTAAAAAAAAACTTCGGAATCAGTGAGGGTGGGCATGGCCGATCAAATGGCCCTCCCCTCTGCGCATGCCACTGATTGAATGATCCCATATTGATGAGAGGCCCCTGCAGATGTTTGGAGATGTATGTCTGTTTTCGGAGAGTGCTGTGATCAGAACAGTTCCATGTATAATTACCTTTTTCAATGGTCTTGAGAAGAAGTGCAAACCGTGACGCATGCGCGCGAAGCGCCGAAATTTTGTCATTAAATAAGATTTCCCTGACGAAATCTACATTCAGAATCTGAATCGAGACACTTAACAATTGCCCAACAAACCTACATGCCACTCAAAAAGCCAGTCAAATAGAGCCACGACACTACTCTTTTACGCAAATGTGGGTGGGGGGGGGGCATTTGATATTGTGTCCCCCACCCATCGAAATGTGGGGGACTTTTCCCCCCAGGATTGACGCCCATGGTCCCAAAAGTCTATTCAGCTACAGATTTCTGTGGAGGGTGTAAGGGTGAGATGTATTTTTGATGATTGGTTTATTTGTTCTAACCATTTTCTTTCACAAACTGTTCTCAAACTATCATAAGTTTTGGAAATTTTTGGCAAATTCCAAATTTTCGCACGCTCCGCTTGTGTCAGAGTTGTCCTTTTTATCAATAGCTTTCGGTAACTACTCACGGGGGAACAAAGGAGCAAAAGTGCTTTTTAAGAATTCTCAGTCAGAAG
>JAIZAY010000613.1:0-36510 GCA_029531755.1 Holothuria leucospilota
AAAAATGGAACCTACTGTCATTGTGCTTGGTGCTCAGCATAAGCAATGGAGTAAGGAAAACAAGCCAGTAAGCCACAACTGGAAAAAAAAAAGCCTTGGCCGGCCCGACTTAAACTAATTGGTTAGAATCTGAGCCGTAAAACCTCATTTAACTCTAACTCACTCGAAGCCACCTGGGTTTATCTGTGGTGGAATTACTACATTAGGTTCTATGGTGCCCCCTGAAAGGAACATAATTACAACCATTTAATTGTCTGTGATCTACTTGTTAGAGTCACCAAACTGCACAATTTCAAGTGAAATTTTCAAAAGGTTTTCACGTTGTAAGGGGTGCCACCTATTCAACCACCACCCCCATCGCCGCTTCGCGGCCTCGCTGGTGCCTTCGGTACTAGGTGTGCCCGCTCCTTTCTTTCTAAAATCCTGCAGCTGCCCCTTAATCATCTTGACAACTGATCTGATATTCTGTCTAATCAGGTCAAATATCGGTGAATCAAATGCTCTTATTGTGCACAATTTGCTTTGATACGTACTTGTTAGGTAAAAACGTGCTGGTAACCTGTCGCCCTCCCTCTACCCCACGCCATAGGCACAATTCATCAAACCACTGCCCTAGCCGGGACTGGATTTCAAACCTCTAAAGTTAAATCCTGGCTCCACTGCGGTCTCGACATAGAATGCTCATCGTCTGTAGAGACGACGGAACAAAAGTTCATTTTCTCTTTCTGAGAGATGGTCACAGTGTAGTCTGGTGAAATCAAAGGCAATTAGCAAATGTATCCGGTTTATGAAGGGTGGGGACACTTGATTGCAGCTCAGAGGCCAGATGCAATAAGCTGTAAATTACTTAAATGGTAATACTCAGATGACACTACGCAACAGGTAAACACAAACCATGCACATATATGCAATATGATTTTCAGGGCAGTCGCTAGAGGGGTGTGACGCCCCAATTCGCGGATCCAGTCGGCAAAATTCTGCACCAGTCCCCAAAATGAAGGGAAGGGAGAGGATAAAGGGGAAAGGAGAGAGAAAAGAGGAAACAGAATAGAGGGAATGGAGGAGAAAGAGGAAAAGAGAAAATGAAAAGAAGGAAAACGAAGGCTCGAGCGCGTGTGTTTGGGTTTAAGGGGGAGAGAGCTCAGGGACTGGAGAATTGGAATGTTTGTAGGCTGTAGAAAACTCTGTACAAAACCACTAACGTTACACTCAGTTTGTCATCCTGCACAATTCTATACCCTTGTTTAGGCCTAGAATAGTTTAAATCCTTCTCTTTTTATATTCAGTCTACGGTTTTTGTTTTGCACGGAGTACGTGTAAAACTTACCCATGTGGTGAGGCGTACTGCAGTCTAAAAGAAGCTGGAAAGATACTTTAATTTTCACATTTGAAGTCTGAATTTTGCCAGTCGTGTTGTACACATCTCAGCTTGACTAGGCCGCAGATAGAAGCCGGTATTGTCAAACAACAGTAAACAATGCTCGCGAAAGCAGTATGTTCACATTGACGCGTCTGTGCCTACAGTGAATCGAGCCAAACCTTTCTACATAAGTCATTGGATATTTACGTTGGTACAGTGAAAGAAACAACTGAGCATACTCTAGTCAAGTAAACAAAAAAACGAGCCTGACGGGGTTTCTACCGGACTGTACACAGACAGGGGCCTACCTTGTATTTTTTTTTTGTTATTTCCAGTGTGGCAGTTTTACCTGTCTGAGGTTATTTATAAGTAAAGTATCGACTGAAGTATAAGGCTATGATACTCACCTTTTCCACACCGCTATATCCAACTGATATCCAAGGGGTTCCTTGTTTATTTTATCAATGTTTCAACTGCAGATCCTAAGCTGTAAATACAGCAGGTCATTTAATTCCGGAGCTGTCAGAAGCCCCTTGCCCTAACATTTCTGAAATCTTAATAAAAAGTGAAACAAAAGTCTTGAAATCCACACATTTTCGGTTACATAAAAGGATGCATGGATATACCTTCCTTCTTTACAACAGATCGCAATTTTTATTGCCAAGGTGCAAGCAAAACATGAGAAAAGTTTGAGAAATGGTACAAAAATTCATTTGGGGACGAGATTACTTACGCGCCGAGTTGCCATTGGTACCGAGCTGTAGCAATGGTCAACATTTCTCGTTTAAATGCCGAGTTGTCTCCGGTCTCAGCATATTACAGGTGCCGAGATGTCCGAGCCTAGATTAGACCCGAGAGACCTCTCAAGGTCGTGTTAGTCTTACCGGGACGAGATGTCCATTACATACATGTGTGCGTTACTTGAACTTTGCTCTTTGCTACCGTTGGAAACCCTATTTAACCCTTTTTGGACAATTAGTGTTGACATGTGGCGTCAGAGAAGAAATATTCTTCTTGAAACTTACAAAGCGTGGGACATTTTCTCTGACTTAATCCAAATTTTTCGAGGAAAAACCGCCATAGGATTTAGCCGAAGCAAACTTCTGTTATACTGTTTTTACACACTTACACGCACACAGCGTAACTTCTTTCCGCCTTCTATGATCAGGGAGCTGTTACAGCTCCCTGCAATCACAGCGCATTTATGTATGCGGCGTTGGGATTCCGACCTATAGTTTTTATATCCTTCTCTATGCTAAACCCTTAGTCAGAAAATATTACTTTTGTGCAAACTAACCTATAACTTGATTTATATAAATAATCTAAAAATTCATTTTGCTCCAATTTTCATTTATTATTGTTCATTTTATTTTTATTTATTTATTAGTTTTTTATTTGTTCTGCATTGCATAATAAATTATTGTCTAGTTTTAATTAGTTCTCATTATCACTGTGGACTATGATATTGACATATAAGTTACGGTATATAGGTGCTGGAATCAAAATTGACCAAGGTGCACAAACAACATTTGGAGTAACCGCCACTTGGTGAAGTGTGTGAATGTCTGCAATATGTACGATAGATTCATGTAAGGAATGTACATGTACCCTTTCGATAATAAGCCTAAGGCTTCACAACAGTAAATTTGAAAATGAATCAGTTAATGGTCAGTTAAAATAACAAATGAGAAGAGTTGTTGGATATAGGATCAACCAGATGGGTATCAAAAAACATTTAACATATTCAATTTTACTTAAATTATTGGTACGCTGTCAAAAAAATATTATTGTACGATGTAAGGGTTTGCCTTCCTCCCAAATTTTGTCAAACGTGCACATTTTTCTTATAAAGAACTGCATATAGGCCTACCAACGCCTTGCAGTGGCAGCATCTTTCTTCTCTCACACTCGTAATTTCGCCAGTTTTACGTGTAAGGTGGCATAACTTCATCAATTTTCGATTCCTTCGGATGATGTTAGCACGTTATGTTCCGAAGGGAAGTTTAAGCAACTTAGAATATGCTGTTACTCATGACATTATCTTAGACAATTATAAAGTTATACAAGTTATACTTGCGATCTCAATAAACAGTTCGTGGCAGAAGAGGCAAGAAAAGGGAAGGGAACTGCTCCGAACACAAAATATTGAATCGTGCGGTAAGCATGTGTCATTATTGTTTTAAATATTATATGAACTTTCAACTAGCTCGTAAAGAAAATACGGGTCAAATAATATCCTTTATGACCTTATTCGGCAGTACACGCATGTAGATGTTAAAATCCTCTGCGTGTATCTGCTTGAAATAATTGGATTTAAAAGAGTTGCATTAATTCCGATATCATTCTATTGCTGTACATTTTTATCACAACTTATTTAAACATTTTATTGTATTTGTTGATGCTGAGAATGTTCACAGTTAAAACTGCTATATGCCGCGTTTTCTAGATCTTTTACCTAGAATACAAGGTACACGCTACGGAATCATTAACTATGTACCGAAATAAGCGTTAATGCCGTCTTTTATACCGCTGTATCTGATTTTACCTCCCAGGACGGAGAGAAAGAAACCAGTTTTTCAAATGGAGACACAAATGAAGGTAATGTACGTTTCATGTATTTTGTTGAAACACATCTAACTTTAGACTTTTAGCCAACGGTCTGTGGTGAAGCATAAATATATACTTCTTAACGACACTTATCGGAAACAGCGGTTAAAAGCCTAACGTAGTTATCTGAAGTCAAGTAAATGCTCATAACATAGGTGGGCAAACATTTCTTCTATGTTTACATCCCACTGCCTTTATAGATCTATTTTAAAGAGTTCCTTAAATCTCAAACTAGCAATTTATTTCATTTGAAAACCAGATCTTTAAATATAGTAGCCATTCGACTTATGTTAACTGAATACAGATTTCATTATATTTTGGTTTAACATTCTGGTTTACGATTTTTGTTTGACCATCAGGAATTCATCGAAAAATGTGGAACTGAAGTTCAATTGTTTGATTGAACGATAAAAATACAATCGTACTAACAAAGATGTTTTACATTCCTTGGAATTCCTAGTATTGCCTAAGAATGATACTTATTTGCCTTAACATGTAACAAAATGTGTTTTCTTTCAGAACAAATAAAGAAGCAATTCATGATTAACCCAGAAGAGGTAACTATTAAAAACTGAAAAATCTTCCTAATGATAATTTTTTCATCCCCGATTAGTCCTTCTTAGACAGCATAATAAATGTAGAATTTTGGGTTTGTTCTTGAGTATATATGACGTAAAAGTTAACCATGTCCAATGCGCAGGGTTTCCTGTTTGTTGCTTTTGTTGAGGGTAGTACTCACTTTTAGGTGCTGTACCGTTCGAGATCTGGCATGCCAGTACAATATCGACAATGGTCTGCTATTTATCGCCATTTTCCTTGGGAATTGCGACATCTTAAGTAGTATTGCGTCAAGCAATAGACAATGTCTTGACATGTCACAAGAAATGTCAGAAGTCTTGAATAAGAGATGCTCTAACGACAAATTCTTCAAATTATGAAAAGGCGTAATTGTGTAAAATAAACCGTTTAAAACATCTCTCGAATCCTACTGTCTTTCCACAATCTGAGAATTTTAGCTCCGAGGCACTGCTGATAAATTTGTAACAATAAATGTGATAAAAAACTAATCAAAGTCGTCGTGGCATGTCGATTGATAATTTTAAAGCACTGTATGTTCATGACTTTAACAACGTTACCTTCAGTTTACTCAACCGTTTCTAAATTTACTACGTCGCAGGTTATTCCGATGATTGCAAAGGAGGACTCTCCAGGTAACAAAACATGAATCTAATTTGTAGTTCAAATTTACAGTTTTTACATTTTTTGTTTATTTTCAAGGTGGATAAAATGTTATGAAATGAAAGAATGATCAGAAACTAAATGTATTAAGTATATAGATATAACTAATAACCAGCGTTTAGAAAATTGATGACGGAAATGTTCCTCTTGGAGACTTTTCAAAGTCTCCGGAATTTCTAAAATATTTATCGTTTACACCATATACGACAACAGATTCAGTTTCAAATTTAAGATAAGAAAACCAGTACAAGCTATTGCACCGTTGTCTGAGTTATTTCTTATGCTAATTATGTACTATAGAAGCAGTGTGTCAACTGTGGTGAATTTGAAGCAATGAAAATTATGCCAGAGAGGGCAGTTTATTCAGCACTGTGTAACTCGTTTAACCCGTGTGTGAAAGTTGCTTTGTACACTGCATTCACTGGTATTATAATTTGTGTGTATACGTTATCTTGTAATGTTTGTGAATTATTTCCATAGGAAAGAAAGACATGTTTATTTCTCAGCTGAAAGCAAAATACCAGGATCTCTATGACGCGGTGCAACCTATTCCTTACATCCGAGACAGACTTTACTGTGTGAACCGGGTTTTTGTTGAGTGCGGTATTGAATATTTAGTTGCAAAGGACAGGATAGGGGGACAAGGGACCTGGGAAAAGTTATCTTCATATCATAATATATTAGATGATGACAGGGTTAAATCAACGCGGCGCATTATAGAAGGGGAACCTGGTTATGGCAAATCGACATTAACTCTACAGCTTAGCTATGACTGCACTGTTAAAACACTGTTTAAATTTTTTAAACAACCACATATTAACCAGTGAATCACTCAATGTTGTTTAAATTTCAGACAAGGTTGTTTGAAATTTAAACAATGTTGTTCAAATTTCAAACAAGGTTGTTTGAAATTTAAACAACATTGAGCGATTCACTGGTTAATATGTGGTTGTTTAAAAATTTTAAACAGTGTTTTAACAGTGTGGTGTAATAAAATCCAGCTATCATGCTTAAAGGACATCGACGTATTAATTCTATTACGATTAAGACAGTTAGGAGGTGTTACGTCAGTTTATAGAGCAATCAAACAGTTTCTGTTACCGAAAGATTCGAAGCTCACAGAAAGTGATATTGCAGATATCATTAGTGAGTGTTCTTCAGTGTTAGTAATATTAGATGGATATGACGAGTATCCAAACCAAGATGTCCATGTTGATTCTGACGTCAACAGCATTATAATGAGAAACATGTTTCAGCAATTTGAAGTCATTTTAACGACACGACCATCATATCTACCAAAGAAATATCCGGCGATGACGAAACGACTAAAGTTGACTGGGTTTGATGATAACGCTCGGGATCAGTACATTAACAAAGCGGTCGTAGGTGATGACGTAACAGCCGCTGAGAAAATAAAACAAAGACTAAAGGAAAACCCCGTCCTTGGTGACCTTTGTCAGGTTCCTTTATTCTTTGTAATGTTTGCACACATGAGTCACGAGAGTGAGCAATTTGAAAAATTCAACTCTGTCACAAGTTTCTTTCGTTATATGATCTCATGCTTTCACAGTCACATGAAAAACAAAATGGAGGATGAAAATGTCAAGAAATATGACTTGTTTGAAACAGACCACAGGAAACTTGATAAGTTAGCATTTGCAGGATTGATTCGTAAAGATCAACAAATTGTGTGGAGTAAGCATTATATGTGTGCGCGGCTAGGACAGGACTTTTATGATCAGTATGTGCGTACTGGGATTTTAGTTGAAGAAGAAGTCCTTGACATTTCCGATGATCCAAATTTAATTACATGTGAACACATTAAATATAAAACTGAGGTTAGATTTTATCACAAGCTGTTTTGTGAGTGGTATGCGGCTCATAATTTGTCTGAATGTGCATCGAGATATGACGTAACCTTTGACCCCTGGGAAGAATCAGAAAAGTCAGATGGATCTTATTCAGTCTCGGACAAGGAAGACGAATCAAAATACCGAAATAATACTGAAAGCCAAACAGACCAATATCTAAAACATCTTGACCCATTTGACCTCCAGTATGTCTATCGCTTCACATGCGGCTTGAGTCGTGTCGCAGCTGACAAGATTATTCGATATTTGAAAACACGAGAGGATGCCAAACAATTTGCAATTTTATGTATTCTTGAAAAAAGTGGAAAAGTGGAGGATGTGTTGAACGATGAAGACTTGTGCTCAGACGAAGTTGAGATTAACGATGATGACACCTTACTGCTGCAGAGATCTACCATACAGCTTCTAGAAATCGCTTTAGCTAATGAGGTAAGTGGGTATAGCAATGCCTATGATTACATTAGGTATAGCTGCATAGGAGGAATTACGGGGGAGAGGTGGAGGCACTTGACCCTTCCTCCACCTTTTCCAGAGCCTGAAAAATGATAAAAATAGGTCTAATAAGAAAAATGAACAAAAGGAAGCGAGACCAGAGAAATTGTTGCAGAATTTTCAATAGCCTATTGTGATTCAATTTTAAATGTCAAAGAAAGAAAAAAAAAAACATTGATATCAAGTACCAAAATAATGCTGGGAAGATTTTGTCCACGCGCTTCGTGCACACCCTAAAGGAAACTGACTAATACAATTGAAAATTTTGTCTGGCACCGTGAAATTTCTTTCAAAGCACGGGCGTCTCCTACACGCCACTCTATTTTTACTTGGGGCTCTGAAATGGGGTTACTGGAAGCACTAATGTACGTCATTAAATGCACCATGTTCCCATGGTAAACAAAATTCCAAACCCTACCCATGTATGGGGAATCGTAATTCTCTAACAATTTTTCGGAGTGCTTCGCAAGAGCCTAATATAACTTATTGTCTCATTAGTACGCACTGCTGTGCGAAAGAAAACTTGGTAAAATTGCCATATTACTTCCTGTAGGACAGCTTGAGAAAATTACTATTTCCAAAACCCTCGTTACACTTCTTGCTGTTCACTTTCCCTACTGACTACACCATCCTCATCATATTGACTGACAGTTACTATCTTAAAGTTGCGATCATTAAGAACAATATTTCATTTGCATTTCAAATTACACCTGGGGGAACCAGGATTTACTCACAAAAGTGTCCACAATAGCCGCAAAGCCATTACATTTTAGAAAAATTACTCGGGAAGGACCCTCAGTCCCCAGCTACCCGCTTCGCCCCTGCGGCTCTCGCGGTTCAAGACGTTGCCGGCCACAACTTCCCAACATGCAGCCTCCAATGAAAATTATTTCCCTGGCACTTTTAGCGCCAATGCCCTTGGCCATGTCCATGTAAACACTACCCATTACACATTTATTTGAATTTAAAGTATCACATGCTGTATAACCTTCAAAATATACACTACGGTACCTTATTTTTCACACTAATGAAAGAGTTGTCGAAATTGTTGTTCCAAAGCCCCGGGAAATCCTTAAAATTATCCATTCTCCCCAACCTTCCCTCAAACTCTCTGCATTACCGATCCCGGTCGACTGTTAGTTATACTGTTAGTCATATTGAATATAATTGAAGAAAGTCACATTGTAATTTTTGTTGTCTGTTGAGTGTCAACCTTATGTCATTTAGAGTTGAAGCTAAGATGCATCACATTCATGCCTAAAATTTCGTAATACCCCAGAATTTCGGGGTTTCGCCCTCCACCCTCAACGGGATCTGTCCCTGGACCCCAACAGGGGCTCTCAGGCGGGCCCCTGGACCCCATGCAGATGAAGGGAGCGCTTTGCGCCCATGGACGGCGCCTTCTTCTCCGTTCGGCAATCCACCCGGATTTGCCGACCCACTTTCAGACATCACATCCCGTCTGATATGTAATGAACAGGACTAAAGCTAATTTCGAAAGAAAATGATCATGGCTTAGACTAAGCAGGAGTCAAACTTACAGTAGCGTTTTTGAAAAGAGTAATCATACGGAGTAAACTTGTCTGGGGTGGGGTAGGTGAGTGTGACCGTTTGGTAGCTCCATGGTGTGACACACCACTTTGTACGAATTTTCAGTGATTTGTTCCTTGTAAAGCCGTATTAACGACACAAGGGGGGATTACGGGGGGGGGAGCAAACGGGGGCATTTGCCCTCCTATTTTGGGACTTTGTTTTCAAGGACCATGGTGGATTTTACTGGCGTACATTTGTACTCTCAGCGACCCTTATTCCAGAGCTTTAAGTCACAATAGTGTGGTGCGCAGGACCAAAGAAATGTTACGGTGCCAGACAAAACTTTCAATTGTGTTAGTCAGTTTTCTCTGGAGGTGCGCCAGAAGCGGGCCGCGAGAAAAATTTTCCTAGGAAATTTATGGTTTTTGATATTAATATTTTCCTTCATTAAATATGTCAAAATTTATTCATAATAGACTACTACTATCTTACATTTGCGGTCATCATATGAAATTTGTTTCATTATTATTTGAAATTACACACCTCATGGGAGCAGGGTTTTCTCAAGAAATGGTCCAAAATGGCTGCAAAAGCCGTCAAATTTAAGAAAGATTTTCTTTGGAGGATCATCAGTTCCCAGCCTGCGGCTTCGCACCTTCGGCGATTGGGGTTTCAGGGCTTTGCCGGTCACAACTTCCCAAGATGCAGCCTCCAATAAAAATTACTTCCCTGGCACTTAAAATGCCGATGCCTTTGACGATGTCCATGGAAAAACTACCCACAAAAGATTTCATTCACTTCTTTAAGTATCACATAGTCTATAACGTTCATAATCGATACTACCTTATTTTGCACACTAATAAAGTATTTAAGGGGTTTCGCGCACACCCGTTTTAATTATTGCTTCGGGGTTTCGGGGTTACTTCCTATAGAACATCCTGCTTGCCATATAGCTTCATACAAACTCTTCTTTTATTATAGAAACCACCAATGCCCTAGAGACCGTACGCAGTCTAGGGGAAGTTTCACCTCCTCCAGAAATTTTCCAAGCAAATTTTTTTATCACCATCGATCTGTGTAAATTTACCAACTCTTTAAAGATTGTTTAGGTGCAAATTTTCAGGAACGGAATGTGTCACTTCCGATACCGTAATAAGGTACAGGCGCTTATCGAAAGAGGGGGGGGGGGGTGCGGGGGATCTCTTTGAGGATACATTACTTTATTAGCATTTCTATTACTGATATCACTAAAAAGTATGAAAATGCGATTTTTAGCGCCCTTTGCGCGCACCCATTCTGAATGCTAACGATCCCATTCATAAAATTATTGTTTCAAAGTCCTGGGAAACCCTCAAGATAACCCCCTATGTACTCAAGCTTTCAGCATTATCGACCCCATCCGACTGTAAGTCACATGGAGTAAGAATATAATTGAAAAAGTCAAATTGTGATTGTTGTGGTATCACAGCCCACCTTATGTCCTTTGACGGTAAAGCTAAAATGCATCATTTTAATGCCTACAATTTCGTAAATACTCCAGAGCTCCAGGGGGATTCGCCGCCTGGATTCCCACCGTGGCTTTTCCTTGGACCCTGCCAGGGGTCCTGAAGCGGGCCCTGGACCCCACGCTGTTAAAGGGGGAGCGCCCTCGGCTCTGTTTGACAGTCCACCTGCCTTTGCCTTCCACTTTCAGACATCAAATTTCGCCCCTGCTTAACGGTCTAACGTTTCGGTGCTAAACTATAGTTTGAATCCACATTTTTTGCAGTGTTGCAAAAAGAACTGTTTCAAAGTAAGACTTTAGTGTCACTGTAACTTTATACTCAGTTGTTTCCATTGGCAGATGCCGCATTTAACGGCCACGTGCCCACCCGGATAATGGAGTTAAGAATTCGGGTGGACACAGGACCGAACGTTCAGTGACACGTTTAACATCGCATTTTTGTAGTCGAATGTTAACGTAGTAGCTCACCCACTTCAAGAGAAACATATTTAAAGAAATGTCCGATGTAATAAGAACTCAGTGGGAACACTCTAACTTTGTAGGAGCGGTTGGTTCCCAATGAACCTTTCTAACAGTGTATCGAAGACTACGAAATTGACACATAATTATACCAGTCTAATTTTATTCCAAGACCTTGTTTAACGGGGAGAAGAGGTGGTCAAGTTTTTCAAGTTTTTAGAAAAGATATAAATAAAACCTTGAAAGCAAAAGAAATGAATCGAGAGCCGAGAAATTACGAGGAAAACTTTATTACTGTGGCTACCCTTGGCGATTAAAAATGTAGAAATGAATTAACAGGAAAAGGTTTTGAATGCCAAAATGATGTCAAGACTGCTTTGTGAGCTTCGTTCCTTAAAACTGCAGCTCAAAGATGCGGAGGAAATGGGCGTCCTATTAACCAGCACTAGAAGAAGGCTCCTTCAAGGTTCCTCTCAATGTTTGATTTACGTCATAACACACGACACTACCCATGCCTATGGAATTCATTATCCTAACCTTGAAGGAATCCAAATGCTAGCTCGAGTTTTTCGGCGAGCATCGCGCGCACCCAAAGTAAGAGGGCCTGAGTGTCTTATTGAAACCGCTGTCTGCACTTCATCTTTACTAGAACTGCGTCATTACTACTTGCGGTAGGGTAGCTCCAGTGGAATAATAGTTTCCGAAACCCTTGCATTAACTCTCACTGTCCTCTTTTCCCCACAATTACCTTTTCATTCTTCCTAAGTAAACCGACGGTTAACTATTTACATTTAAATGGTAAGCATCGTCTGTCGAAAAATTTAATAAGCATTTTTAAATTACAGCTGGAGCAGGCGCGTATCCTGATGTGGTGTCCTCCCCCTTAAGCATTTGCAGAACCCTCAAGTCCTTTAATATGATTAATGCATGAGATTAGTACCCGTATATTGTCTTTCTTCGTTTTTAAAATAAAAATCATGATTTTATGTCACATCCATTTTAACCATCAATATATAATGGAGAAATGTTTTTAAGTTAGTACCCACATATTTCTTCAGGGTAGGTGTGTGTGTGTGTGTGTGTGTGTTTTTTTTTTTTTTTTTTCTTTTTTGAATGCGTGGTTGTTGGTGCCTATCTTGTTTCTTGTCACAATTTTATCGAAGGTGCATATGTTATTGCAAGAAGGTAAAGAAGCCGGGGGGAGTTCTTCTCCAGTTAACAGTACTTTAGGGGAGATACATCTGATCTGAAGAAGAAATGAAAGCACGGCAGATAATAGAGCATTGTAAATTTAGACTTAGTGTAAAACCTACACGCAATAAAATCTTGGGTTGTGACTCCTTAAGGATGATTTTAAGGCTCTCCGTGAGCTATGAAGCACTAGTTAGACCTGATGTCCATTTTCAGGACAATGATACAGGGAATTCGTTTCACTTGTCCATGGAATTATTCTGACGAATCTTTTGTGATGAATAGAGGTAAACATCTAACCTTCTTTAACTAGTCTCTCAATTTAAAGTACGCCAGTTTAAAACTTCGTGCAAGTGTCCCCATTTCAGAACCTCCAGGGGCTTCACCCTCTGAACACTCACCATGATTAGTGCTACGGAAGAAAAGGAGACATTTAGTGTCATTTTTCAGAGCTGCAAGAAACAAATATCGTCTAGGGGTAGGTGAGGTATACCTTCTGAATGTAATGCCATATTTCGCACATTTGTGTATGATGAATACCAAAACTTCAAACTTTCCGAGTCCTAGTCCCCCGATGTTGCTATCTTGAGTCCATATATCTAACATGCACAAAACAGTTTTTCGTTTGCTTCTTCTGCACAACCCTTCTTGTTATTCTTTCATGCGATAGTTCACAGCAGTGATAATCCTTCCTTTCAAGGTCACTTCATAAAGGTGACGTCCTGGGGGAGGGGGTGCCCCTCCCCTTTGAGAAGTTTTTGTTAATTAAAGGTTGCTTAGATGCAAAGTGGTGATATCTTTGGGATATTTTTGGAACTGATAATATATGGCTGGAAATATCCATAGTTTAGTGAATTCCAATTTTTGGTAAGGTGAAAGAGGAGAGTATGTTGTTTAAGAGAAGGGTATGTTGTCTAAAAACCTCCTGAAGCCTCCCTTTTGGCTACTTTAATAAAGGCCTTCTATTCGGGGACAGTTTTTACGTAAAAATACCTGCGTGGAGTCCACAGAAACATTCTTGGACCATTACGGAAATTTTCCTTGCTTCATTGAGCATTGTAAAGGGTATCTAAGACTGGCAGACAGTATAGGGCCTCCTGGAAGCTCTGGATTAATTATGAAAAATGGGGCACTGACATGATGCTTATTACCTAACATCCAAATGATACTGTAGAGTATGCTGCCGCGTACTTTACAACTATCGTATTTTTACTAAACTTGAACCAAAATCCAGACGAACAGCTTCCAGCGGGAAATACGAGGGAGAGTACAGGTGCAGGGAAGTGATATTAGACCTCCCTCACAGGTATGGGAAAAGGGGTTTAGGACTAGAAAGCGCATTTCCAAATTCTTTTTCGTCGTAATTGTATTAACAATCACCATTTATACCGGTAATGGCTGCATTTGAAAAATGTATAACGGCAAATACGTACTTTCAACCTTCCACATCATGTTACAAATTAGACTGAAAGATCCCATAGGCCTACAGAGGTTGGAGATATAATTATGATTCTCGGGAAAGTGTTGTGATCAGAATAGTTGCATGTATTATAACCTTAATAATGGTCATAAGATGGGGTGCAAACCGTGACGAATGCGCGCGAAGCGCGCCGAAATTTTTCATTAAATAAGATTACCATGACCAAACCTGCATTCATGATCCTCTGCATCGAGACACTTTCAATTCCTCAACAAACCTATATGCCAATGCTAAAGCCAATCTATTACCTGAGAATTCGTAAACAGCCTTCAACTTTTGTTACTATGCTTCTGCGGGAATTACTACCGGGAAATATTGACAATAAAGATATATCTGAGGCGAGGGTTTGGAGCGCGCGGAGGGCGCGAAATTTTGATGTTTTGCGAAAGATTTGGGATAATTCTGATAGTTTGAGAACCATTTGTGATAGAAAATGAAACACCACAGATCCATCACTCGGTTGAAAACACACCTCACCCTACCCCCTCCAGAAATGTATGGCTTAAACGCCTTTTGAGATCATTTTAAAAATTTTCAAAAGAAAAATTTTGAAATCGATTGGGGGGCACGCGCCCCGCCCCGTGCCGGCGCCACTGCTTTCATCACAAGATGGTTTCCATCTGATGAAACCTATAATGAAAGTATGTGGGTGTTTATATGTTAAGGGGAATCTCTCTGCTATCAAATGCAAAAGATTAGATTTTTTCAGTTGGTTTTTTGTCATTTAAACATCTAACTTCAGGATAGTGAAATAAACCCCTTCCATAAGACGACCCCTTTTCCCTCTCCCTACCGCTACCGAGACAAAAGTAAAAATATTTCAGTTAATGCTGAGAATTTCTAGACATTCGATCACTTTAAAGTTTTTCCAAGAAAACATGCACTTTGAATTTATTCCACCTTATATAAATACAATTTCTCAAAGGCAAATGCAGAGGTACAGCCCAGGCGGGCTTTATTCTCAAGATTCTGGTTTGGAACCTTCGGAGTTCCCTATCAATTTAAAATTGATCATTCTATGATTGATGCAAGACTGGGTCAGCTAGCGACAAAAAGCAAAATAGGGACAATTCGTTACTTTTTAATACTGATATTCAGTCATATTAAGTGTATTCCTTTAGATCCTTGATCATATCGGGGAATGTAGGACCATTGCCCTCATATGTTCAATTAGGGCAGTGCACAAAAGAAGTTATCTTCAATTTAGTGCAGTATTGTTTGACTTGAATCTATTACAATCGTAGAGGCAGGTGGAAGTTATTTCTTAGAACAGGTAGGCCTACATTGAAATCATGGTTAAGTTAACCGATCTGACCCCTCTTTATATTAACCTTAAGAATATGTAAATAGTTCTTGTTACAAACGGCGTGTAGAAACGGAGTTAAAATCGGAATAAAAAAAGGAATCGAAACCTAACTACACTCTAAATTCACTATGGTCAAAATTGACCATTAATTGGTCAACTATGCACCGACCCAAATATGGTCAACTTTTTTAATGTAAATTACGTTCAAAAACTTGACCATATTTGAGTCGGTGCATAGTTGACCAATTAATGGTCAATTTTGACCATAGTGAATTTAGAGTGTACTAGGAAAACACTTAGGTCTTTATTTGTACGCTACTACATAAAAGTTCCTGAAGGTTATTTTAATAGAAAACATATTACCTGCTTAAGCCTACATACTTCTACATGATTTCCTAATGCGTAGAAAAGGGCCAGGACAATGCGTCCCTGTATAACCTGCAAAACAGACAACAGGCGATGTACGTTTCTACTCAGAATCTGAACCTTCGCGCATGTGCACTTGAAACAAAGGCCGTTCCAACAGACCTTGCATGCAAGAAGTGAAATTTAAGCGACAAGTCTGCTTTTTGCGTGTAAGTATGGGCAAGTGTGAAAGACATTTTTGTGTATAATCATATGACTATTACTGAGCTACAACTTGTCTGATGCCAAAGTTAGTCTGCTTAGTGACTTTCAATTCTGGATTATTTGTCTACGATGTACAATCATCGTGTCTAAAGAGAGTACTAAATCATAACTGAGTCAAACTGCGTAACCTTTGATCATGTCCGAAATGAGACTTCCGTGCTTACCCGAAAGGGGCTATTAGTTGATATTGGACCACCTCTAAATGGGTGAAAACGGTAAAGTGACAGCATTTCTCTTAAAGAAAAGGTTAACATAACGCTGAAGTGATAAGCATGTCTTCTTCAAGATGTAGTAGACGACATGTACCTATTGTGATCTGTTCTTAACACCTTTTAAGCTTATTGAATCTTTAATGAAGTACAAAGGGAGAGGGATTATAGTGTTAACGAGTTTGACCTTCGCGGCATGATCGTCGTCTTCAAAGGGATTTTTGAAGTTTCTTCTCCTGTCCAAGTAGTAGCTCCATGCTCTGAACAGGCTTAATTATGGGTGTTACCAGTCGCTTATCATCTGCCATCTGCCATGTGCGTACCTAGACTTACGTCTCACTCAGGATACCTTCGTCCATGAGTTCACCTAAAAAATTGTTTCACATTGCAAACAATGCGAAGGTGGTCGACCTGCTAATAGGCCTTCCACAGGCTTCCCGATTCGATATCTTTACAATGTGATTATATATGTCAAAGGACCAACATCTAGCTAAGTGTTAACTACTAGATATTTTTAGAGAGCTAAGACCCTTTTAATATAATATCATTTGCTATGGTAAAACATTTTACAAGCCAGTACGGTACCATCCTAACTTTTCTGTGTGTCCTAACATTTCGCCTGTGGCCATTTCTATTCATGTCGCTTACATCGGACCGACTTTTTGGGCGGGTTTCGTCTATTTCGTGGACTTAAACAGACTTCACCTGTTACAGTTACAGTAGCTCGTGGCTGTAACTCTTGTTACAATGTATTATAACAAACTCTCTGTTTTAAGTTGCTTGTGAAGGAAATATTATGAGACGAGAGAATTATTAAAGAAATCGTTCGTCAAGGTATAAGACTGGTCCTTACCAGCAGACTTCTTTTCTGAATAAAATTAGTCTGCGAGGATCAAGGGCGTGGTAAAAATCGTAATAATTGCTAATAATTGCAGTGGCGTAGGAACCGGGGGCCAAGATTTCTAGTAAAAGTTATCCATTTTTAGACATCCAAATAAGATATCTTGATTTGGATACTTCCCCCCCCCCCACCTCCACCTCCTCGAGTAACCGAAAGCCCCTCGAGGGGAAATTCGACTTCGTAAAGAACTGATGCTTCGCCTTTACCTCTACTACATCTCCCATATCCCGACTTCTTGTTCAAAATTTGTATTTGTCTACAGTTTTAATTAAAAACGGCATTTGATCAATGACATTAGAAGATAAAAATGAATATCAGTTAGCCAACAGTTTATCTTTAGTCTTTAAAATGGTTTTCCTGCGTAGCGTACGGCTTTGTGATGAACCAGTAGAATGTATTGGGGCACACCATAAATTTGACTTATTTCCACAACAGTTTTAGTTTTGTTCAAACTGTGTCTTCATTCAACCTATACTTGGAATTGTACATTTGACTGGAAAAGAGCATATTATTGAAGTGATTCCTTTCTCCCAAATCCATGTTCAGGTGTTAGTGACTGCTGTTAACAGTTTCTCTCGTGCTCTTATACTCAAAGTAAAGACAAAACCCAACATTATCACTAATGTATGGAGGGAAAAATGTTAAAGGTTACAGCCTTACACTCAGTCTTGAAAGCGAAAGTTCATTGCAAACTTTGTAAGAAAGACAACTGCGATATCTTTATTTCTGTAAGACTAATTCGGACAATATAAAAGGGCTTTAAGAGAATTCAACATGGGTGGATGCAAAAAAAAAAAAAAAAAAACATCATGATAATTGAAAGATAAAGAAAGAGGAAGGAAAGAGATGTATTATGAAGAAATTTTTAATGTTCTTGAAAAACTAAAGAAACATGACGTAAAATAGACATGAGGTAATTGACAAGCAAATTAGTCATTGCAAATTACTTCCATTACTTTTCGCACTTTTTCATGATGAACAGTTGCTGATAACAGCTGTTCAATTTTCTTGAAGCATCCGACACTTTCAAAATTTCCTCCTTCCCACTACCTGTTTCCTCTAAATTCGCTCGTTTTTGTTAATCGAATTTTCTGCCACTAGCCATGCTACAAAGACTTTGAGGGTCAAGGGTTATATTTTACGGGCACTGGCATTAATCCATAATTCGGGTTTACAACTAAAATCGTAGATGTGAAAACAAAATGCGAGGTGAGATAGCTGAGGGGAATTGCTCTCAGAATTCCCTGATCCTGTTTTCACGGGCCCAGCATCTTTGGTCAAAAAATTAGCAGGTAGAAATAATCAGAGAACTTACATGGCAGTTGGAAAGGAGTGGTTGAGGGATATTGCAGTCACCATTATTTGCAGTTCCTTCTCCATATAATTTTGCATGCATTCATACCAAAGTATTGGAAAAATAGTTAACAACAATAAACCAGAACATATTTACAAAATCATCAGTTGAAAAGTGGTAACAGAGTGACATAGAAAAAAAAATGAAATCACGACGAGCATTTAGTTTCCTACTATCTATATGCAATATGTAGCTGTCGTGATAGTGTTATAATTTATATCACTCCCTTACTAGATAAGATACTGATAATTTACCAAGGGACTGAAATACACTGCTTTACATGCTTTAGATAGCTTTTAAATATCATTCAGCTTTAAATCACCCTTTAACTTAGGCTAAGTACTTCTGAGTAATACATTCCAACAAAGACCAACAAAGGCCGTTTGTTTTAATTTTAAATCTTTTGGAAACTACTGCGCTGGTATTTAAATGTAGCTCTGTGGTTGTACGGTTTACAATTTTTTCCACTTCAAGTGTGGATTTACACTTTACCCGTTCATGTTAATTGAAGACTACTTTGAATTCCTTCCTATTTCGTAGGTTGGATAAAATATTTCCTGAAGCAGCGGGTCCCTTTTATTCTTTTTTATGCGACAACAGAGAGGAGGTGGTAGCCACTTGCTTTGACTTGGAGAAAAAGTATACATTCACTTTGAGGAAGCAACTGCATGGACAGGTTTATTGTAATTGTCACTTACGTCAGCATACCTGTATTAACATGGTAATTAGGGGTGTAGCTCAATCTTTTTTTCATAACCGACTTTTTGAACCTTTCAAAATCATGTAACGATCCGATTTGTTTCTACAGTGAACTTTTACACACTGAGGCAGGATGCAAAAGCTGAATTTGATCAATTTATGTTGAAAGTTAAAATTATACCGGTGGGGCATTCCTCAAGACTTACCCTCAACGGTTTGCTTGTTATGCATCATATAGCTGTAGTTATCATTACAGTAGACCGTCCAGTGGTGGAGAGTATCAGCATAGGATAATGTCATTCGAAGATAATTTACTCTGAACTAGACAGTCCCCAGGGATGACCTACCACAAGCACGAAACAAAATGAAATTCAGCTGTTCATAAAGTAACTTTCTAGCTGAAAACTTGCCTAGCCTCCTGAAACATGCACCAAACGCCCCAACAGAAGGGGTGGCACTAGATAGGGGGAACCAGGCCTCTTGTCGTGGGAGGCTCCCCCGTCGGAAGCCGCCCCTATCGGCAAAACCCTGAAGACCACCCTTGCCTTGTCCTCCTTTCACTTGGGGTTAGGCCTTGTGGGAGAAACCTAGCTTAATCAACTCTTATCAGGTGAAAGACAATGCGGCGGAAAATGTCTACCAAGGAAAGACCAGCAATTACATCCGGATTTCTGGCCGTATATACTGGTTAAATGTAGTTCTATGACAAGGGAGTGTGGATGAGCCAAAACGGTCGGCCGCTCCAGTACAAACCATCAATGGTGCCCCTTTAAAAAAAGGGTAACAGTAACTAATTACGTAGTCAATTCCAAGTTTTGAAGTTTTGTACCTCCCTGCCCATGTCAGAATTCTGGTTCACAGGAGGACGTGGGGGTGAAATGTAAGTACACTACACCCTGTATTTTAAGCAGTAGGCTCGTACGGTGGTACGTAGGCATTACTTTAATCAAGGTACTGTAATATAGCACCATTTTGATCCTTTTTCATGCTACTTAAACAAAAACTACAAACTCTTAGGTGTATCACTTGGCACCTTAGACCCTCCCTCCCCCCCCCCCCACACACACACAGAAAGAAAATCCATTAAGAATAATCATTTCGAAACTTTGCCAACGACAGCACCAAATCATCTATAAGAGCCCTTATAACCAGAATGCAAAAATGCATTGAGGTTTCGATGATACATGTTCTACTCCAAATAATGCCATGATGTCCCATATCTTTCAGTCACTGGTCAAGTGCTATCTTAACATGTTGGGAAAATAATTTTAGGTTCATATTTGATCTTGGGAATTCTTGGGAAAATTTGCATTTTGACTTCTGGTGAACCCATGAGACGATCTTGGGAATTCTTAAAATTTTGCTTTTAGACCCCTGTGACCCCATTTGACCTTTGACCTCCACCAAAATCGAAAGCATTCATATTTTCACTACAACGCATCCACATACCACGTATGAAATTTATCCAAGCTTCCTACCTGGCGATGTCGTGTTAACAAGGTTTGCAGTGTTTGACCCCAGTGACCTCAGATGATCTCTGACCTCCACCAAAAAGTGATAGGTTCATCTTCTTACCAAAACGCATCCACAAACCACGTATGAAATCTATCCAAGCTTCTTATCTTGAGATATCATGTTAACAAGGTTTTCAGGGTTTTACCCCAGTGACCCCAGATGACCTTTGACCTCCACCAAAAACAATAGGGTTCTTTCTTGTACCATAAGGCATCTACACACTAAGTATGAAATTCATCCAAGCTTCCTATCTTGAGATATCATGTTAACAAGGTTTTCAGGTTTGACCCTAGTGACCCCAGATGACCTTTGACCTCCAACAAGAACAATAGGTTTCATCCTCTTACCATAACACATCTACACACTAAGTATGAAATTCATCCAAGTTTCCTACCGTGAGATATCGTGCACACAAGGTTTTCAGGTTTTGACCCCCGGTGACCCCAGATGACCTTTGACCTCCACCAAAAATGATAGGATTCATCCTCTTACCATAACACATCTACACACTAAGTATGAAATTCATCCAAGCTTCCTATCTTGAGATATCACGTTTACAAGGTTTTCAGGTTTTGACCCCCGGTGACCCCAGATGACCTTTGACCTCCACCAAAACGATAGGGTTCTTCCTCTTACCATAACACATCTACACACTAAGTATACAATTCATCCAAGCTTCCTACCTTGAGATATCGTGCACACAAGGTTTCAGGTTTTGACCCCCGGTGACCCCAGATGACCTTTGACCCCCACCAAAAACGATAGGGTTCTTCCTCTTAATATGGGGCATCTATGTACCAAGTTTGAAAACTGTCGGAGTTTCTCTTCTTGAGATATCGTGCACACAAGCTAAGCGTCACAAACACACTCACATACATACACACACACGCATACACACACACATACACACATACGCCATCATGACCGCACAGGTTTCTCTTTCATCGAAACCAAAAAATGATGATCCGCTTGGGTACCAGCTATGCTAGGTACGTTGCTGGATGCTATCATGAACTACCCTCTGGAGATGTAACCAAGGCTATAGCCATGGTGTTAGTCGAAGGGACTGGCTAACTATCTTGAAATTGTGGCGGGCTTTCTGTCGTAAAAAAGAATGGCTAATCCCCAGATTTGTTTAGTTTAATACTGCAAATGTGTTAGGCTATGCCTATGCCATTTTGTGAAGAAAAATTTGCGTTTCGTAAAGAAGTTACTAATATCGAAACATGACTCTGAGTGACTTACATTTTTTTGCTCGAAGGGACGACTTTTATGTTACTTACTTAGAAAAAAGTATATTTTTATTTCAACTAGAAGTATGCATAGAAGAGGTCAGATGTATACTATTAAACTGTAATAGTGTAGAAACGGAAATGAGCTTGGAGACGGAGGTGAGAAAAAGGCGATGTGATGAAGATAAAAGTGAGAAAAATTAGAAATTTGTACTTACAGGAAATATATCTTTCTTAGTCGTTCAAAATGTAGACAGTCTGGTTGTTCATATCTATTAGTTTAAACTTTCTAAAATTACTGGCATCCATATTCATATTGAAAGCGAGGCAGTCAAAGAGCTCGATTTTTGCCATTAGTCTTCTAGTCATGATCAGGGGAGTTGCATTTAGTATTGTCATCAGAAATAAATAAAAATCTGACTGGGTATATGAAGAACAATGAATTCTTCAAACACATAGTAACTGTCTGTTTCAGGGTATAGGTCAAGCTTTGTGAGGCTCACCTGACTTGTGCCTGTATGAATAACGATAAAAAATGGCAGTTCATGAAAGCCGATATCAGTCCCCCGAGTCATAGAAAGCAAATATCTTAACTTGGGCTCCCATCCCTAGCCTGAGGAACCAAATGTTCCTCCAGGGAGTATCCACTGGGTAAAGAGCTGCTGCACACCTTACCTTTTCTTACGTGTCCCATTAATTCCCTTCCTGTTGAGCATCCTACATTTTCCATCCAGTAGATGTGCTTAACAAAAGTAGTAGAGGATCTCCGTACGCAAAGAGTGAACATTTGTGAAGTAACTAGCCCGTAATTCGACGATAGTTTGTGTTTCCGACAGTGAAGTCGCAAGACTTATTATAAGTGTGGGTGGGGTCACTAGGGAAGCACAGAGTTTTATCACAGGACATGCCGACATGGACATTGGCAGAGCGGAGTGTGTGTCTACAAACGTGATTTCCAGGGGCTCGCCGTGGAACCCCTGTTCGAGAAAGCACTGAAGCGATGGGTAATTATAAAGTTGCGTTCATAGCAATGAATCATTTAACTATCTTCAAAATAATGGCATTGTAGCATACTGAGAAGACCACTAAGACGGTTGCTTCCCCTTTAGAAAATAAATGAAGATTTGAGGGTCCATAAATGCATGAAATTAAATGTTGCATTTTGCGTAGTTTGGGAAGAACATTTACTGAGAGAATCGATATTTCATTGAAAAATGGCCCATTTTACATTGGGATTAAATACAGCATTTTCGTTCTTGAAAAGTAAGAGGGCGTAACTTTTCTTTAGGCATATTATCGACATTTAGGGTGGGACATAAGCTCCCTCTTCCTACGCCTGTGAAAGAGGTGTAAAACCCGGGATTACTAAAAGAGGGAGAGACAGCAAGATACAGTTAATCCAGGCTGCAAATTTATTACTTGAAGTTAGTTGTGTGTACGGAGTCGGCTTGCCAACTATCAAAAAATTTTCGTAGCATCGGCGAACGATCGATGAAATTTACTTCCGGAATTTCATCCATGTAACTTAATTTCCTGATTCCATTCAGTGTAGCACGAGTGCAGGAATACAGGGCGCAAGTTGTTTGACAATTTACTGTCAGAAAGAATGAATGTGAGGACCTGTTTTAGAGTCTTATAAGTGACGACAGTCGAAGTAATAATTATCTGTGAAAAAGGTGTTATTAGAAAATAAAATCGAAACGTCTTACCTCAGCTTTTATACTTGCCAAACTAAAAGTGATTTTTTATGGTTGGCTAAATTTCTAAGAAAAGTCTTTCAGTTCAAGGCATCCAAGCAACAGCATCTTGCCTTGGGTTGGACGACACCCCCACCCTCGCCTTCTAGCTCATTTAGTAAAGAAGTGATGCTTCACTTTGGCCTTTAACACGTCTCTCATAATTTCCCAATTGAACATCCTATGCTTTCCAAATGTCCACACTTGTAATAAATAACCGCCATTGATCAATGACACCAGTAGCAGATAAAATTAAATATCAGTTAGCAAACAGTTTATCTTAGTCAACACTTAGAAAAACTCCGAAGATGGGGAAATCTGCTCAAAAATAGATCATCGAAGGATAATATACTTTGATGTAGTTAGTCCAGAGGTGATCCACTCTGAAGCTACTTGCACTCAGGGGATAAACCAACATTTTATACAACCGTTTCATTCCTGCATACTTATCCCTGCATGCGCATCTTCATAAGCGTACGAGACTTATTCCTGATGGAGGGCGCTGCAGCATTTAACGAATGTTGGTGGGAGCTGCAGCCCCCAGGCTCCCCTCTTATACCCATGTGCATGTCGGTTTACTCTTCGGCAGAAAAAGTTTGGTAAATTACTACAATAAGACAACCCATTGGCAATTTTCGAGCTAGATCCGCAGTTATCAACACTAAACTCGGCTGACACGTGCAAGCCTAAAGACAAAAGAAAAAAGAAACATACACTTAAACAAGAAAGTAGGCCCTATAGGCTTACTTTGAACTAGTTTACATCAATTCTCCCAACTACTTTCGTTTCCGATGTATCAAGTCTGTACTTTTCTCCTGAAATCACATCTCGGTATAATCGCACCATCACGACATTAACGTTTTCGTCTGTACCTATGACTTCAATTACAACTTCCGATCTGGTTCTCTTGTTTAAGTTTTGGCCTGGTACATAAAGATGGGACCTTCGCATATAGCCTCACGAACGCGTCCACTCTTTTAATGTTAGCTCGAAACACACAAACTACAATCACATCGAGTCTGCTATTTCTGTAAATATATTCTGTGTTCTTGCTCAACTTTACAATTCAGTGGTGAACGGTTCACTGTGGCAAAGAATAAACAATAGCACATAAATTTCTAACACTACGATAGTATCACAAGATTGAATGTAAAGATGAATGAACGCCTTGCGAACCTCCTACAGTGTGCAAACACTTTCTTTCGTTAGGAGAACACGTAAGCTTAACCTCAGACATCATTAGTAATGCAAACAATCAGTGCCCGTTACAAAACTTAAACTTAAGCAGTATACCTGTTCTGTGAGTAAGATATCGTTAACTGAAAGATTATACATAATTATCATACCATTTATATTTATAGTACAAGTAGGCCTAGCTTGTACTTTTTAGACTATTTTGATATTTACTTAGTTCCCCTGATGCTAAAAGTTCGATGTAAAACCAAAGCCTTTCATAGATGGCTACAGCGGTCGATCGACTGCTGTGTCGATACCAGCCACGCTTGTCTGTTGTGTTGATGCGGGACAACGTGCCATCAGAGAGAAAGAATATTACGCTTTGTGCTTTGTACTAATTAGTGAAGATGAGCCGTTGGAGCATTTATTTCAAAATAAATGTCAGCAATACGATGAGTTTTCAAATGAGAGCCATAAAATACTGAGAACTCATCAAGAGTGGACAGTTTGTTAGTGAAATGGCAAATCTGCACAGTATTAATTGCTTATTTCAGACCAAACTCGAAGGAAAACGTTTCTCATAATTTTCTTCCTTTTCTGCTTATTCTACAATTTGTATTGGGGTCCATACATATACGAAAGAGTCAAAATTAATGAAAAACGAGCAGCATTTTTGTAAGTTCGGTAGCAATGTTAATCTTAATTTCTTAAACATGTGCAATGCATGTCCCTGCATATTAACAAAAGCTAATACTAGGATCTCAATTCAACTTAAAAATTACCAAAATATTAAAAAAATACTTCCCTTTCTTCCAGGAAGAGGAAATTCAGAATTGTGGAGAAAATAACCACAATCATGCTGAAGTCAGGGGGAATTCAAGCAACAGTGAAAAATACTACATTCGAAAATACGTCGATTTAATTATTTCAGAAATTTATAAAAAGTATTTTGAATAGTTTAGGAACTTTTTCTTTCAAAAAACTCTTGAAAATACAGTTAAACCTTTCCTTACATTATTTCCAAAATTTTTGTCATAACAATATCGCTATTTTCTTTTCAATTATGAAATCATGCCACCATCTGTAACAAGACTCTTCAATGTATGTAACACAACGTAGTTATGTATTAGTAAACGTAAAATAACACGACGATCCTAAAAATACCCTAAACTTCTTCTTTAATATCCGTGCCAACTGTTTTTGATTACTTTTGATCATTTCATGGTCAATATCTCTCCCTATAAATGTCATTCCTCTCAACACGGATACATTATCTCATCTTATTCTCTGATTTCTTTTCTCAGATTCACTGAAGATGTCTGGTATATTTCTCCTTTCAATCCAATCCTCTGTTTTATTTTACTTTACAGATTTCCATTTCACATGTGTATCTAGTTAACTGCTACAGTATAGTGGACCTGCGTGGCGGGAATCATCTCCGGTTAAAATCCAATCTCTCTATACCAGTCCTCACTACACTCAACAAGCTATGGATACAAGAGCCAGGCAGAGAAATAACATCAGAAGAATTTACAGGCATCTTACAGTATTCATCAAAGTGTCTGGCGTTGAAGGAACTGAAGTAAGTATTGTAATTAAAATGTAAGTAATATGAATGAGACTGTCAGAAATTAATCGGTGTCATAGTTTAATTCGTAATCAATACGTCATTTAGCATGGGCTGGATGTTTTTGTTTTGAAAGTTTTAGTGTACCTAAAAGGTATTTCATGCTTAAAATGTTTAGCAGTGTAGGTAAAAGGTATTTAGTTATATGAATAAACATTAAAGAGAAAACTTGAATGCAAGTTACTTGAATAGCTAAAAATACAATATAAAAGTTGAGTATCGGAAGTCTTTTTTTTTAAATGATATTAAATTACTTTAGAAATGACACTAAAGATGAAAACAGAGTAATGAATTACACATAGTCCTATGAAATTGTTTATAAATATTTAGTTTTCATTATTAAGTAATTTAAACATAATTATTGCCAAATAAAGTCAGTGGCGTCAGTGGCTGCTTAATGAACAATCCACAAAGTTTGTTGTAGTCTGCAGAATAGGCTATTTTAAATTGACATACTTATATAACTATAACAGTCATGTTTGGGGTAAATTAGGATGGTTGATACCAAGAATTTAATAACCGAGGAAGACTATGAACAATTTCAATGTTTGTCATAATTATGACAAGTGCGTACATAAATTTATTTTTATAAATGATATGTGCGCTATATTCTTTTTGCAAATGGGACGATGAAGTAAAATTTTAAACTAAAAGTTGCGATAAACATCACTATAAATCTAAAAAAAAAAAGATATACAAGTGTGTTCAATTAATATTACTTCTGTAGTAAGAAAGTTAGGCACTTAATGTTCATCCACTTGTCTTAGTAATTCACCCCCTCTTACCCCCTCCTCCCCCACCCCCATGCACAGGCAAGGAAATCATGATATCCCTCTCCTCAGAACACAGAAACAAACTACGGCTTACATCTCAAAATACTGCAAAGAAAAAGTTTCTGTGATAATTCTGTTCGTATTTACTGTCTGTGCTGCTAAAATATTGCATATTGTACACTACACAGTAACACATGTACAGTGAATACCCACACTGTTTACAATCACAAGATACTGAACTTTAAATGACCTTTACATTACCTGTCAATATACAACTGATAACAAAGGAAGCTCATTTACATAACAATAGATCAGCAGCCAGCTGGCACGCGCGCGTCTGTGACTAAAACACTTTCAATGTAAATACTAGAACAAGCCCTACACATTGAGAGGTTATGTTATACAACACTGTGAGCTGTTCATTGTACTGTAAATGAAACACATTGAGTGTTGTATACAACTACAGCACACATAAGGCCTAGAAAAATACAACTAAACTTTGAATTAAAATGCTGACACTATTAAGCGGAAAAAATAAGAATAAACATAGTTAAATGTAATACTGGCATTTAATTTCATGTTAGCTACTGTAGTAAAATGTCAAATTTAATTTTTTTCAGCATTAAAACTATTGTATGAATGTATAATCTACTGGTCATTCCACAGTGTTATCTTTCTCCTATCAGGTTCTGGGACTGTCTGCTGCCACCATCAGTCCAGGCTGAGTCTGTTTCTGTTCTTAGATCAAGAAACGTTAAAGGTAACATACAGTCTATTATACTGTGTGTAATGAAAATTAATGTACACAGTGTTATAGCAGGAGGAGTACCTACTATTATACTGTGTGTAATAAATAATAGGAGGGGTCATTACAACACAAATACAAATGTTCTGAAGAAATTTGCACAAATTTTCTGTTAAGCATTGATGCTATTATTTCAAGTTAGTAGTTTTACTACACTGTAAAAACAGTGTTTAGGGATTAAACACTTTTCTAAACACTTTTTTGCCCCCACTTTGGAAACACGTTTACACTCTAAACACGTTTAGGAACTAAACACATAATGTTTAGGAATTAAACACATAATGTTTAGGGATTAAACATGTGTGTTTAGGAATTAAACATGTTTCCAAAAAGGGGGCAAAAATTGTGTTTAATTCCTAAACACGTTTTTTAGGGTGTAGATGAGGGAGATATGATTGATTTTTTTACAAACATAAACAACTGTCCATGCGTCTTGTGATATTTACATGTGTAAATAAGACATTAACATTTTAGTTCTATGTATTGTACGTAATCTCACTTCTATGTTGAAAATATAGTCAGAATAAAGTATGTAACTTACTGTCTCGATCAATTATGTAATCATCCTCTAAATGAATTATTTGTAACATGTATATTTTTACTTATTAAGAAAAACACTGTTTATTCTTAAAGAGAGATATTGTGTTTGTGTCTTAGAATTTTTCATAAATGCAGAGAGAGTGGTAAATAACTAAACATACTAAGATGGCTGGGTAACTTTATTTTCAAGCTGGTGAATAATTGACCTAAACTTTCAAATTTTCCAGTGATGGGACATTCATATTTTTTGTAATAAGGAAGACTTTTTGGAAGAAAAGCTAAATTGCCAGATTTTGTTAATGAAACTAAATGGTTTGCAATGATAAAAGCTACCTTCTGTGTCATGTTTATGCAATGTACACATAATATTGCCCTTAAGTCCATTGAATATATTAATTGGTGTCTTGATTGTTGTTTCAGTTGCCTGGGGTCCTCGCGGTTTTATATGTTATCAACTGAATCTACAGTCCTGTCTCTGGGAGGTAAGTGTCTTACTTTACAAGTCCTTTACCAAGCAATGTTAATATGTGTAGTTGACTTTTTTACTATGATCACGTGAGTACATGACATAACGATGTTCAAAATGAAAATAAATGTGGGCGTGTTCAAACAAAATGAAAGATAATGAGAGAAAATATGTTTCAGAGAAATATGCACGTACGTCTTTTCAGTGCATCTGGGTACACAGTGTACCCAGAAAAAGCTGCCTTCTTAAAAAAATATAACTTTGTCAATTTTCACTCCTCAGCCTTCATTTAACCACCAAAATAAAGCTTACAAAGAGTTCTGTGCAATGCTACCATTTGGGGGGGGGGGGGGGTTGTGTATTGAAAATGTTTCACAAAACATCGAAAAATAGTTGTTTACATTCAAAAAATGCTCCAAAAAATCAAAAAATCTAAAAATGACATCATAATTTTCATAAACTTAGCTCAGGCACTTAGGAAAAGGTCACCCTACTCCCTTTTTTTCTGAATACCTTAGAACCTAAAGAAACACCATGAGAGGTGATTAGATGCCAGGTATAGGGAATTTATAGATATTTCAAGTATAAAAATTCAAAAATGCGTATTTTCGGTCAATTTTTGACCAAAATAGCCCACCCCCAAAGAAATTCATTACTCAGCAACGGAAAGTCCGATCTTTTTCATTCAAAGACTAAAATGGCTTTTACAAAATTCGCAATAAAACCATACCAAAAGATATGCGAAAATGGCAAGGGTAGGGTAAGTTAGAGAGTTTGAAAGATCCAGACATATGCATTTTTGAAAAATGCGTCAAATTTGGCTCAAAACACGCATTTCTGACCCAAAAATCCCCTTCCAATATCAAAAATTATAACCCACAACACCCCTCCGACTTTTTCACTCACTAAAATGGCCATTCAGAGCTACCTTACAAAGCCATGCAGCTCTATTTATAGATCCAAAGTTGTTTACGTTTCACCGTGCACTGAGCCATAGCGTTCTGTGTGTAGAGGTCACATAAGGTCAGTGTGTGTTAGTTCAGTGTGGGCTGTATACTAAAAGTAAAATGGGCATATCTTCCTCATTTTTGGTCCAATTCCTCAAATTTGGTATCAAATGAAAGAGAAAAGGATGCCAAACAATCTCCTGCACCATAAATTTCAAACTAATGGTGATCTGTATTTTTTTTACGATTTTCTGTGAAAAAAAACCGTATGACGTCATCTAATTTGCATATTTGCATACATAATGAGATAAGTTTACAAAAATAAAATATTCATTCAAATTTCCCATCTTTGCTCTTTACAATGATATATAGGTTCTCACAGAGAATATTCTTCTAAATCAACCAAAAAAATAAATTAATATATTCCTAAAAAGAGGTGCATTGAAAAGGAACACGAATTACCCATTATATCGTTTGCTAGTTTGATTCATAAATGCAGTAGGTACAATATAAACAAGTTTAAGCATTTGATTATGCGACTAGGATATATAGTTATAAGTTTAAAAATAGATATTATTGGACCAAATGGGTTTAAAAACAATACCGTTACTACCCTAGCAACAGTGTAAGCCCAGGGAAAATTGTAAAATATGAGATGTGTTGTTAATACAAAAGTATTAAAAGGCAATGAAAGGGTGGACTGATCTAAATTACATTCGCTGTAATTGTCAGTGACCGGTCACTATCATCATAAATATTCATGTAAGACGAGTTCAACAGCTGACAAGAGAAAGAGACAATTTACTAAGTGTACAGGAATTCAGGAATACTGTTTTAATTTGTCTGTCTTCACCAAAGCAGTGTAAATTAATTTGTAGCGCCACAGCTAACACCTTTAAGTAGGGGTGAATTCTAGTATACCATGTTCATAAAATGTGTCATGATTATTAAATTGCGAATAAACTCACTTTTCCCAATAAAATCTGTCCAAGGGAGCTGTTCAAGCAGTAAAACTAACAACTCCCTGCTGTACCTAAACATACTGCAGGAATTATTTAGTCACTGATGTTTTACAGTTGTATACAGTCCTTCAATCATCACAGCTCGGCAGGTGGACTGTTTTTACAGACGTTCTTTTCATTGTCCGATGAGCTAGCAGTGCCACGTGATTGATCTGTTATTCAAATTGCTAGTCGTGTGTATAATATTGCTGGCCAAAGACTCAGCACACACTGTACACAAAGAAAACAGTGTAACAATGTAAATAATTTGGTTTATTCAATTATGATGTAATTAAAGGCCTGTTTGGTGTGGTATATCAAATGCACATTAAATATTTCTCTCATAAAAAGATGTTAATATATTTGATTAGAATCATGATGTAAAATTTATTTAACGTCTTTGTCAGTAACTATACCAAAAAATGATATAAAGATTGATTTACCACCGCTACGGTACCGATGAGTAATTTACTTTTCTCTGTACAACTGAAAACTCCCCACACAAAAGAGTGTTATTAATGCAAGCCACAGTAAACAGTTACTCATATCTGGTGTTGTATGAGATTGACACGATGCATAAAGGCCAATCCATTTACATTCTGCCTGATCTTAAAGAGGGATTTGCTTCACCCCAAGTATGACTTTTACTTGGTGGTAAGTCCCGCCCATAATTGTCTTTACTGTTTCTCCTTGGGCAGACACAAACAGTTCACTGCTCAAGGACACATCCTGGTGAGCATAAAAGATGCCATGTGTAACTAAAACATTCTCTGTGCATGCTGTGTAATATGAGCTGCTTTGCATCTTCTGAATTTTGTAACTCTGGTGTCAATCAAAGAGTAGTCACCAATTGAGACTTTTGGTAACCCACAACTAAAAGTCACACTTGGGGTAATGCAAATCTGTCTTTAAATATTTAGTCTTGTCAAAAACTCAAGACTTGTATAAAACTGAAGGTTTGTTTAGTTTGATTTATCAATGTAAAACGAGTTTTAATCTCATAAAAAGCTGAAAGGTATTGTTGACTAGAAGTATGATATAAAACTAAAACTTAAGTCTTTGTCCGACTGTACATTTTTATATATTGTCCTACATTAATAACAGCCTGCCAAGTCGGTTGTTGTTACTGTCAATCAAGCTGCCAATGATTTCTTTGTTGTTGACTATAAATATATTTTCACTAAATATTTAACACATTGTACACATTGCAAATAGCTTTAGTTGTAACTACTTTCGTGTATTTTATCATGAAATAACGTAAAAGGGTTTTCATTTTTACTATGATTGAAGTGTCTTGTGATAGCCTTCCAAAGTATAGCTTGCTGGAATTTTTTCAATAGATTTAAGTCTACATTTCAAGCTGCATTTTTTTTTTTTTTGGAAAATAAGATATCTTGGACTGAAATATTACGACATATGACTTAAGCTTAAGTCTTTGTCAGTTATACATAGAAATGATTGAAACGATTTTCATCCTCGCTCCAATGTGTAATTTACTTTTTATCAATGCAACACTGAACAGAAAACTTTCCATGTGAGAAGTGTTATTATAATATCACAAGCTACAGTAAACAATTATTCAAATTGTTTTTATATTAGATTCACACAGTGTATACATATTTACAATGGCCGGACTCTTTACAACTGTCATGTACACAGCTCATTCTTGTTTTAAGGTTGAAATTGTGAATGTTTTGGACAAAAATATTTAAGGAAGACGGTGGATCAGTGTGAAGGGAAAAATACTTAAACTTGATGCACTTTTCTATTTTAAATCCATTCTCTCTTTAGCAGTGCCCTAAGACACCCATCCCGAACACAGCCGAAGAAAAATGTCAAGGCAGCCCAAAACTGGGAGGCAAAAATAAAGCCCACCCCTTTTTTACCATTGACAAATACATACGACACTGTTTGTACCAACCTCTGAGTCGGTTTCACACACGAACGTAATGTAATCGGCATGGGTGTCAATCCTTGGGGGGGGGGGGGGAGACAATGGACACGTCTCCCCACATTTTGGAAATACACCCATTGACTTAAGATTTTTACACAGTAAATGTTTGACAAAAGTGGCGGCCATTCCCCCATATTCGAGTAAAGATTGACGCCCATGGTAATCGGTATCCGTGTTGTCTTCGGGAAATTTTTTTTTTTGTAAATATCTTCAAAATCGATATGCTGAGATAATTAACAAAATGCTAACTTATCAACAGTTTCACAGTATTTCAATATTCTCATTACTCTCATCCAGCACCTATTACAGCTTTCCCTCTCCGTCCGTTTACCTAAATATCGGTATTTCTAAAATATGCCTTGCTTTGGCAACTAAAATGTGACAATACAGTTGTATGCATTGCTACCATAGAAGTACTACATTAATGATATGACAGTACAGGTGTACATACAGTCCTACATTCATCTGAGCTAGATACGCCAACTATTGCATTTTACGAGGTTATTTCTGTCTTTGTAGGGTAAATGAGCGTTCACGTGACTGGGCTGTCAATCAAACTGCTAGTCACGTATCACGATGTAAGCTTCTATGTAACTCGGTAGACATATGTTTGTTTACTTTGACCGGGAACACTATTGTTCAATATAGTTGGCTTGTTGTCTGTGCGGGAAATCCCGGTAATAAGAATGTATTATACACGCAGCAAATAACGTTGGAAAGAATTCTAATTTTGGCCGTGTTTCCCTTGTTGTAGTCGTACCGTACTTCTTGAAGTGAACTCTGCAGTGCTTTCTTGTATAATTAAATCTGTGTCATCATGAATTTGAACTTACACGTCGCTAAATCACTTCTAATATTGATAGTCCGTGTTTTCTCTGAAGTGTGTTATTGATTCCTTGCTGTAGGCAGGCAAGGAATCTATGCGATGGTGATGCCGTGTGTGAGTGTGTGAGTGTGGGTGTGTATGTGTGTGTATGTGACGCCGAGCTTGTAAACACGATATCTAAAGATAGCAATGACCGACACTTTTCATATTTGGCATATAGATTTGTCATATTGAGAGAAAGAACCCTATTGTTTTTGGTGGAGGTCAAAGGTCATTTGGGGTCACCAGAGGTCAAATACCGAAAACTTCGTAAACACGATATCTCAAGTTAGCAATGACCGACACTTTTCATATGTGGTATACAGATTTGTCATGTCAAGAGGAAGAAGCCTATTATTTTTGGTAGAGGTCACAGGTCATCTGAGGTCACCGGAGGTTAATCTGCAAAAACCTCGTAAACGGCTAGTAAACACGATATCTCAAGATAGCAATGACTGACACTTTTCATATTTGGTGTATAGATTTGTCATGTTGAGAGAAAGAAGCCTATTGTTTTTGGTAGAGGTCAAAGGTCATCTGAGGTCACCAGAGGTTAAACTGCGAAAACCTCGTAAACACGGTATCTCAAGATAGCAAAGGCCGACACTTTTCATATTTGGTATACAGATTTTGCATGTCAAGAGGAAGAACCCTATTGTTTTTGGTGGAGGTCAACGGTCATTTGGGTCACCGAAGGTCAAAGTCTGAAAACCTTGTTTACACGATATCTCGAGGTAGGAAGCTTGGAGAGATTTCATACTTGGTGTGTTGATGCATTATAGTAAGAGGAAAAATCCTATTGTTTTTGGTGGCGGTCAAATGTCATTTGGGGTCACCAGAGGTCAAATACCGAAAAATTTGTAAACACAATATCTCAAGTTAGCAATGACCGACACTTTTCATATGTGGTATACAGATTTGTCATGTCAAGAGGAAGACGCCTATTGTTTTTGGTAGAGGTCAAAGGTCATCTGAGGTCACCGGAGGTTAATCTGCAAAAACCTCGTAAACGGCTTGTAAACACGATATCTCAAGATTGCCCCCTGTGGGCTGGGGGTTCTAGAATATGCCCACGATATTACCCGCCTGTCGTAAGAGGCGACTAAAGGGGAAGACTTGGACCGTATTTAAACTTTATTTGACACTATATCACACTCACATACACACCCTCGCTGCCTTACCGGTGCACGTACACAGGACCCGGTAAGGAACTCACGGGATTTCCCTATGAGCTTGGCTGACCTCCAACTCACCCGGTAGACGGACTTGTCTGGAGGGCGGGCTGCTCGCAAGGCAGGCACGTGCAGCCGCGCGAGACTTCTCGTTCCAGTGACGGAATTCTCGGGCAGCTACGCCAGTTTCGAGCCGCACGTGAGCTAGGAAAGACGTGCGAGAGCTTAGCTCTCGCCGGCTGCCTACGTCCCGCTAAGGAGGTGTCTGTGAGTGCATTGGTGTTAGTGTGTCGTTAAATTTCATCTAACTAACTCAAGATAGCAATGACTGACACTTTTCATATTTGTTATATAGATTTGTCATGTTGAGGGGAAGAAGCCTGTTGTTTTTGATTCCTTGACGTAGTCAAAGGAATCTATGCGATGGTGATGCCGTGTGTGTGTATGTGTGTATGGGTGTATGTGTGTATGTGACGTTTTGCTTGTAAACACTCTATCTCAAGAAGGGTAATCTCTAGGGATCTCATACTTGGCATGTAGATACGCCTCAATGAGTAGATGATCCATATTGTTTTTGGTGAAGGTCAAAGGTCATTTGGGGTCACCAGAGGTCAAATGGTAAATACCTTGGAAATTGCTTGTAAACACTCTATCTCAAGATATGTAACTTCAAGAAATCTCATACTTGGCATGTGCATGGCCCATATTAGGAAGGTGATCCCTATTGTTTTTGGTAGAGGTCAAAGGTCATTTGGGGTCACTAGCGGTCAAAATGTTCAAAATCGTCCAAGCACAATATCTGTGTGTAAAACTTGGTTTAACTTGAAACTTGCTGTGTAGCTTGATTTTTTAGTGCATATTTGTCCTAAAATTTCACGGAAATTACATTTGAGGGCAAAGTTGGCTTATTCTTGAAAGGTCATTCTACGGTAGCCTTGATCAACCATTCACATCAAAAGATGTCATAACGATCTACGGATACTTACTACACGCATAAGACTTAAACCATACCTCATGGACATCCGTATCCAGACAAGATCAAATAATGATATGGCTGACGAGATGATGGTGTATCTGTAACGCGACTATTACGTTCGAATGTGGTATGTGGTTGCCATTTTAATCAGCCAAAACACACAATATAGTCAATGAGCTGGTGCATGGTAATCGTGCTTCACCCTACACTTTTGTACGATTTGCGTGTTCATAGCTTTCCATTCTGTTGGTGATCACGGTGTGCTACGAGAATTTATTTTTTTATGTCCACGGGCAGATAAGCAGACCAAATTGGTGGACTATCTGCTGCTGCAGAAAAAAATTGCCCGGTGTGTCACTTGTCCAAATTACTCACACAATTGTATGGTTGTTCTGCCCAACGGCGTTAACCGTTGCATGGACGCATCGTAGCGAAGGGATGAGAAGTGATCTTTTTACAACCTAAGATTCTTATCCAATTGAAGTTTTTTTGACACAAACTTATTTTAGCTATATGTCTGTATTTTGAAAAATACCGAGAGATTTGTCATCCCAAGCAGCCACAGTTCTTGTTGTTAAGCAGGACAAGCCTAGTGTTACCGTACATGTTACGTATGTAATCCTAACAAAGTAACATTTCAATGTTAAGTTTTTGTACGAACTGTATTTGTTGCAGTGTGTAGACTACTGCCTGGCACAATAATTAGCATGGCAGTTGACAGAACATTGGACCGGGAATGGTTGAACTCATATATTACTGTACTACTGACCCCTCGTTGATAAATTTTATGGGCCTACAAGTGAGAATGCTGCATTTTTTTATGCTGGAAAACTTTTCAAAGAGTTTTTATTTTGGAAACAATTTCATGCATGTAGGCATTAGCCCTAGGC